>JAPMOQ010044764.1:0-17345 GCA_026543055.1 Argiope trifasciata
GGGGGGGGGGGCATTTTTAACTATTCTTGTCATGATTAGGACCAAAGCAGTGCTTAAAATGACATTTGTAGTGAAGATATATAATAGCATGGAAAAAGGTTCTTTAAGTTTGTTTGTTTGTTTTTTAATTTTTTTTCCGGAAAAGGAACATTTGATGGAATTATTGCCAGCCATATTTTACATAGAGAAATTTTTTGAAAGGGAAAAGACTGATTTGCTGTTTAGAAAAATCAAAAATCCCTTCTTCATAATTTTTAAATACTTTTAATAACTAAAGTTAGATTATATTTACTGAGTGTCCCAAAAATTATGCAGCGCTATTTATTATGCTAAATTTTAGAGATTAGGGTAGATCGTGCCAAGACGAATATTTTAATGTATAAGATGTAGGGTCCCTGAATATACTGAAGCTAAATAAATGTGAAGCTTATGCTATGAAAACTTTAAGAAATGGGAACAAAACAAAGTAATTGTTTATTGAGAACTTTTAATACAATAGATTTTCGACATATCGACCATTCAAACAAATAAAATAGCTGACCAAGCTTGGAATCGGAGTTCTCAATTGTTTTTTGCAAAATATCAGTTCCAATTTCATTGACATCGGTTTCATTTACTGCTTTCAAGTGTTCCAATGTTGAGGGCTGTATGAGATGTACTGTGTTTTTCAATCGTCCCAATAAAAAAAAAAAGTCGCATGGGTTAAGATCAAAGGAGGAAGGTGGCCATTCTCTACCATATTTGCTTCGTAATGGAACTCAATGAGTCTCAATGAGTCTCTCGTGAAAATGTTCAGATAAAAGATCGAAGTATAATCTAGCACTATGTTATGTAAACCAATACTCATTTATCTTTTCTATGTCGCCCAAGAATCAGATGTCACTACCATTCGAAACTTTTCACTTTCTGAACATTAAGTTCTATTCTTGCACGCATCTCTTTGTTACCACTTTGTCAAACACAGTGTCGGTTTCCTTAAATCTTTCGTAAATTCTTCTGATAGTCGTGCAGTTTATTTTAAGGAGATTGACTAATTTTTTCAACACCATGGGATATGATTGCAATTCATGATAAGTCAGCATCATGAAAATACGTTCAATCGAATATTTTCTCATTCCGGAATAGCAACAAATACGTACATTGCACAGATAATTTTTGCGAATAAAGCGCGGCTCATTCTAAACAAATTTGTTTTCAAGCCGTATATGCCAAAGCAGGAATTTGCGTATTCACTTGCAAACACGCATTGGTTCTTATCATTGTTTGCCACGAATTTGCATAGTTTAGTTTAGTTAACGTCCCTTTTTAAAGCAATACTAGGGCTATTTTCAGACGGACCTCTTAATTCTGAACCATGATCAGATGACGAGGACGACACCTGGGCTGGCACCCCCTCTTCAAACTTAAACAGCACACCAGCGGAAACGAATTTGCATAATAAAGAAGTTACCATGTTAAGCAATTGAGGTATGCATCGTATTTTGGAATACAAATTGCTGTATTTATAATTAACGTTTTTCATGTAATTAGCCTATGATATTATATTCGGAGGCCTCAAATGTTGCGTATCAAAATACTTGTCTTAAAGTTTTCCATCCGAATATTCAAAAATTTGATCGTTATTAAAAAAGTTAAAAGAAGCTAAAAATATCGTGTTTAAAGAAGATCAGCTTTCTTAAATTATGTATCCTTTTTTACTAATATCATAATATTAATTGTTCTTTCGGAGATTATTACACAACACCAATAAATAGGAGCCACTGTGAATCCTGTAATGTTTTTGTTGCATTAGAAACAAAATTTATTTTTAAAATGTTATTTTGTTGCATTAGTAACAAAAATATTACATTAAAACATTATTTTTGTTTCATTAGTTGCTAAACTATTACTTTAAAATATTATTTTGCTCCATTTGTAACAAAACATTACTTTAAAACATTATTTTGGTACATTACTAACAAAATATTATTTTAAAGCATTATTTTGTTACATTACTAACAAAATATTATTTATTACTTATGAAAAATTTGTTACAAATATCAATTACACATTATTATTATTAATAATAATTACTGGTGATTAATAGTAATTACTAACGATTGTTCCTTGATACAAATATTAATTAGTTACAAAACATATAGTTGCAATAATAAGGAGTTTGTTTATGTAAGTCACTTAAAAAAAATTCTGATTCTGGGCTAATAATTTTGAAAGTATTAAACTTTATACAGTAATCTTACTGAAATCTGTGCAGTCATCATCACAAGGTAAGTTCAAGGAATCAGGAACATTTATTATCAACATAGGAGCATCCAGTAACTCTAATGAGGGGAATAAAATCTATCCATAATTGAATACAAGAAGACTTGGGAAAAAAGTTCGTTATTTGAGACTATTATAACTAACAGACTAAATATCCTAAAGGATTATTAAATATTTTTCTGTGTGATGTTAAATTGTTTTTCATTTAAATTCAATTACTTCCTACTTTTAAAATTGGAATTTTAGGATTGGGTTTTCCCTCACATTCAGATGTGCTATTTATCTGAAATTTTATTCATTTGTTTGCTTTCAATGACAGTACGCTTTTTTTTTCAGAATTAAATGTTAATTAATTGCTTACTTTTGTAAAATATTAATATTGTATGGATGGTTAAATAGTTTCACATAACAATAAATTTCAAAAGAGTATTCAAGATTACAAACTTTTTATAATTATTAATAATTAAAGATTAAAAATCATTAATTCTTTTTTACAAAATTCTAATAGCTAGGATATTTGCAAGGATGTGTTTTAAAGGTGGTTTCAAAATGTGATAGTGATTCACACTTTAGATATTAAACCAATTTCACCTAATAGGAATAAGCTTTTCCATTTTTTTTTTTTTTTACTTTGTTAAGAATAAATAGATAAGTGGTTTCGATTCCTTTTGCTTCTTCTCTTGGGTATTTTTTTGTCATCATCGTTGTTTGCCTTATAAAATTTTCTTCTGTGTCCCTTTAACAGTCTAAAAATTTCTAATTTTCTTGTTCATTTGTGTTTGATTTGACATAACAGTCTTTGTGCACCTAAAGAATGAAATTTAAATTATTCTAAAATATTCGATATAGATTTTCTCCTTTCTTTAAAACTATCAACTTTTATGACAAAATTGAGAGTTATGTACTATCATTGAAGAGTTACATTTTTATCCCTTAGTAGAAAATATTTTATTGAGAAGACCTGCCTACAAAGAAAAACACATACTATTGTAGTCATTGCATGTTGTCTCCACTTTCCATTCGAACATATTTTCAGAGATAATTTATTCGCATTTCAACACATTGATTCAGGAGTGCTATTTAAATATTCTATATCTTTTTACAATTATTTCAATGTTTTCGAAAGCTTTACTTAATTTTCAAGAAAAATTTCTTATCTTTATGGCAAAATAAAAATGTTAGCAAATCATTAAAGTTTTATGAACTTAAAAGCTCCCTTTTTAACCGGAGCGATAAAAAAAAAACACTATTCAACAGTAAGCATATACTTTAGATTCTTATTTATTGTAAATTAATTTTAATTTTTTATATACCATGTGACTTTAGGGTCTTAAAAATATTGTTGCATAGTTTGCCTGCTTGATTATCTAATTCTACCACCAAACCCTATTTTCTCTGCAACTGAATTTTGGACATTTAACATTTTGATTCTCAAAAATGTTTTTTTATTTTTTATCGCAGTAACTAATGTGGGCAGGTTTTTTAATCGCTAAATCGGCACTCTTTTACAGCTGACTTTTTTTTTTTTTTTTTTGCATATTATAGTTTTTTTTAAGAGATTAAAACAATAACTCTTAATCCGGCTGCGAGATGGCGCTGTGAGAGCTGTCTTCTTGAAGTGCTTCATCTCTTAGAAATGCCTAAACATGAAGTTTAGGTGAAATTATAAGGGCTACTTTAGAGACATTCTGCACATTTACTTTGTTAATATAGTGTTCCTACTAAGACAATTGTTTTTCTTGAGAAATATGCTTGTATATTCCTAAAAAAATTGTCTTTCATCTAGAAGTATATTTTATTGTTTATGGAAAATTTAAATTGTATAAACATATATATTCATAACATATTAATTTTTTGCAACATATTGATATCTTCTGAATTTTTTTAAATATTACGTTTCTCTTTATTACTAATGAGCAGTACCCGCACGGCGTTGCCCGTGGTATGTAATCCAAGAAGAAAAAAAAATAGCTTTAAATTTAAGTATAACCTCCCCCCCCCCATATGATATGGGCATGTTACGCAATATCAAACAAACAAAAAATAGATTTAGAAATTATCAAAAATAGCTACAAAACATTTTTTTATGTAACGAAGCTTTTTGGAATGTAATGTGTTCCAGCCAAGGTTGAATGTCCTTCTTTTGGGTATAATGAGATTTGAATCGTAAATAATCGTTTTTAAAATCAGACGAAAACAAAGAAATGAATTGCATGTGTATACCATTCATCTCTTGCTATTTACACATGCGCAGTTTGAGGTTTGCACACATGTGCAGAATAATCAAAATCGCAATTATAAAACTCCCTTTTTTACTTCGATATGACTTTAATGTATTAACGCCTTCTCCAATAAAAACCCAACAAAATGGTATGAATATCTCCAATATCCGTTAACCATTTCTTGAGTTTTTGTGGTTCAAATAAACAACCCTTTTCAGGAGATTTCATTTTGTTCTATGTACTAGCCGCCTTTGGTGACCAGCTGGTTCGCCATCAGTAAAGAGTTCTAAAATTTTCAATTAAATCACATATTCATTTCACATTGAAGTAATTCAGGGCATTGATTGGCCTGAAATTAATATTTTCTTTAAGATGATGGACGAAAAGTTGCAAAAGTACACCTTTTCCTAATAATATTCTTTAATTTTATAAATCAGTCAGTTTTAAATATCGGTTATGCTTCCAAAATATTAAAAATGTTTTTTTCGGTGATGTTGCCAAAATATTAAATATGTTTTTTTAAGAAAACGAGAAAGGGAAAAAAAGTATTGAATTAATGATACAGATATTGCAAGCGATTACATAAATATGCCATTAAGTCGGGATTTCAATGCATATCCTGTCTAAATTCAATCAGGTTTACCGTAAATAACGAAGATTTATTGAGTTAATGATATAGATGTTGCAAACGATTGTAGAAACCTTTGCTTTGCATTTATTTTTCAAAGAAAATATCACATTTTATATTTCTTTTATTTTATCCAGTCACGTGCTGAAAGTTGCATTTCTTTAGATTTATTTTGCAATGATAGTTTTTTTTATTCGAACTTCCGTCATTCTTTTTTTTATGCAGTCACGTGCTAAAAACATAGTTAAAATATTTCTTTAAAAATTCGTTAAAAATAGAAGCTTACATTATAAATTTAAAAAACTGATACCGTTAGAAAGCTAATTTTTTTATCTTTAAATTCATATAAAAATCGTGTTTGTGCAATAATATTTTCGGAAGTTATAGCTTGAAAGCGTCGAAATTTCGCTTAAATTTAAATTAATTCAAATTAAAATTAAAAATTAGAAAAAAGGGCTCCGAGGTGCACATTCCCGACCTCCAAGGTATACATGTACCAAATTTGGTAGCTGTAGGTCCAAGGTCTGGTCTGTAGAGCGCCAACACACACACACACACGCACACACATTGAGCTTTATTATAAGTATAGATGAATATATTTAACATTATAAATAAAGTTTCTATTACAAATATTTTGAAACATCTAAAACGAAATCATTTCAAAGTACTTATTGGTGAGACAATCTGTTATTAATGACTGTCTTATTTCCGAACATTTTTGCATTCGGAACAATATTCATAAAAATCAAAGTAAAAATGGTGAAAGCGCTGATGATATATTAAGAAATAATTTTTCAAGAACATATCCCGACTACTGATAGCAAGTTCTCCTCTTATTCATTTCTTTGACTTTCTGCAAAGTACAACTAATGTTTTATATAAATTACTAGAAAAACGTGGATGTTACCGTAAAGATTCTTAATTTATTGGCTTTTTTGTTGTTGTTTCTTAAAGTCATTATATTATAATCCCTTTCAAAATTTTCATTTTAATTCTTTATTATTCATTTTATCATTCCGTTCAAAAATATATTTTGAACTAATGATCCAAAAATTCTTTAATATTATATTCAGTATTTCCTATTTTATTTCTAATTTGCACCATTCTTGTTTTATTTCTTACAAAATGAACTTGATTGGGATATTTCGTTTCTCTGAATGTAAGCTATCTTCATTCGTTTGTTTTAAAACCACTAGATGGCAGCCCAAATTACCTTAGAAAAACAATTCCAGTTTTTATTACGTTTTAATGAAGGGAAACCATATTCAGATACAGACTACTACATACACACAGTGAAATAAAATACATTGTCCAAAAATCATTAAATCTGATACTGATATAAATTTCTAGAAACCTGAAAAAGGATTTAATTTAGATTTGATCAGAAAATTCAATTCCAACAATGCATTGATCAACAAACAATTAATACATAACCGAACATTTAAGGGAAGCTCTATACAAAATTGCCACAGAGCATGAGGATATAAAAAATAAAATTTCTTCCTGTTCTTTTCTCATATTACTCATGATCATAAATCTTACTTATCTATACTTATAATAAAACTCAATGTGTGTGTGTGCGTTGGCGCTCTACAGGCCAGACCGTTGGACCTACAGCTACCAAATTTGGTACATGTATACCTTGGAGGTCGGGAATGTGCACCTCGGAGCCCTTTTTTCGAATTTCTAATTAGAGTTTGAATTAATTAAAATTTAACCGAAATTTTGTCGTTTTTCCGCTATAACTACCGAAAATATGATCAAATAAACATGATTTTTACATCAATTTAAAGATTAAAAAATTAGCCTTCTAATGGTATCAGTGTTTTAATGTATAACTCAAGCTTCTATTTTTAACGAATTTTTAAAGAAATATTTTAACCATGTTTTTTAGCACGTGACTGGATAAAATAAAAGAATGCCGGAAGTTCAAATAAAACAAAATTATCATCACAAAATAAATCTAAAGAAATGCAACTTTCAGCACGTGACTGGATAAAATAAAAGAAATATAAAATGTGATATTTTCTTTAAAAAATAAATGCAGAGCAAAGGTTTCTACAATCGTTTGCAATATCTATATCATTAACTCAATAAATCTTCTTTATTTACGGTAAACCTGATTGAATTTAGACAGGATATGCATTGAAATCCCGATTTAATGGCATATTTATGTAATCGTTTGCAATATATGTGTCATTAATTTCATACTTTTTCCCATTCCAGCTTTCTTTAAAAAAACACATTTAATATTTTGCAACATCATAGAAATTTTTTTTAATATTTTGGAAGCATAATCGATGGTTAAAACTGACTGATTTATAAAATTAAAGCATATTACTCGGAAAAGGTGTATTTTTAGAACTTTCCGTCCATCATCTTAAAGAAATTACTAATTTCAGGTCAATCATTGCCCGGAATTACTTCAAGGCTAATAAATATGTAAATTAATTGAACCTAATTAATTTTAGAACGCTTTACTCATAGCGAATCAGCTGGTTGCCAAAGGCGGCTAGTCAAAAATAAATTAGTCGCTATCCTTTATAAATGAGCATCCCGATTTTCCTCTCTTCTTTGCAGGAGGAAATCGTGTTATAAATAACATTTGAACTATGATCAAATGTTTTCATCCTGAAATATTAAATGTATTGATCTTAATTCCCCCAGGAAAGGGAATTTTCTTCTTCGAAGAAAAATAATCTTGGAGCAATCAGGATAATCTGACGAACATTCACCAAGTTGAGCAGAAACTAGGAGTTTAAGATCATCTCTGAGAATGAGAGCATGGGATTTACATTTACTTGAAGACAAACCTGCAAGAAATTACATGGACGGTAATTTTAAAATCATTGGAAAACTTTAAAAGGAATCCAGTCTTATTTATATTCGTTTATTTGTATTGCACAATAAAATTTGACTATAAATCAATCTACAAGTAGTTTGAGCCATCTCTGTACTTTTTATTTCCCAGAACAATTTGCTTAACCAGCTTCTGTTACTTAGGCAGGATGACAAGTTGAAAACAATTAACGTTTGAAAAAACAATCTTGATATATTGACTGAATGTATCATATATCAATATCGAAAAAACTGGCTATAACGCTCTTTGATATAATTACTATTTTTTTAATTTTAACTTGAACATATTATGATCATTAGTTACCCAATTGTTTCAATTTCTCTAAAATTCAGTATTTATGTGCTTAAATACGAAATATATTTTTTATGATATTTCGTAAAAAAAGATCTTTTCTTTCAACATTTCATTCGTCGCCAGCAGTTTTTCTTGTACGCAAATGTTGCATGCAGTTAATGCATCCCAAATTTTGTCAGTTTGTGAAATTTAATTCAATGCCTCTTCATATAGATATTATGAGCCAATTTGATTTACTTCCCCCCCACCGAAAATGATATTATCCATTTTTTTAAAGAAAGAAAAAATATTTTTCGGTGATATCACCGAAAAATATTAACTCATGCATCTGATATTTAAAACCTTCTTCATAATATTTAAAAAAATATGCTGAAGCTACATTTTTGAGTGCCAAATTGTTTTTGAGTGCCAAACACGAATAAGTGCCAAATTGTTCTGGCGATTTTATGTGATTGCCTAAATTTACAAGTAGTAAAACTGGTCCACAAAAGAAGAAACTTGTTTTAAAATTTATTTTGCCTTACCCTTCAAATGTCAGAAGTGGAAAGTAGTGAAAAATTATAATTGATCCCCTATTAATTTTTGGAATATCTTTTAGTTCAAGAAATATTATTTTTTCATTGATGGAGTTTTATAAAATTTATGAAATATCTCACATTAACTCTGACAGCCACTTTTATTTATTTTTTAAATAATATAATCCAATATTGCCTTTTCCATATCTCTCAGGCTGGCATGCTTCATACTCTAAGGATGAGTGGATTTGTTTTAACTGCAAATAACTGTTCAGGTGACTTTATATCACACTTAATGAAAGTTGGAATAGAAAATTTCACAAATACTTTTTACAGAGGAATTTCTCATTTCGTCAATATGAACTATTCGCTGACAAATATGAAGGCAGTTATGTGAAATTCCTGAAAATTTTCTAGCAGTCGAAAGCCAGAACTATTTACAGCTAACTTTAAAGGCTTGGTAATCTTCAAAAAAGAAGTAAACATTTAAATATAGCTAATCTTTTTCATTGTAGATTAATTACTTTTTAAAGAAATCGGAACAATCTTATAGAGTTTTTGTTATGTTAAAATGAACTAGAATTCTTCTGGCTAGTCAGGGCATCTTATCATTTTATAGTTAATGCAAGAATTTACTGTTTCATATATAAAATATATTCAGTTGAAATTGAATACGTATTGGTGCCGCCATCTGTTGGTAATTTTAGAAAACTTCTCTATGAATTGTAGGTATTAAAAAGCACATCTAACAAATGGAATGAATTAATTTGCATGAAATCTGAGATGCGAGGAAGCCAGTTTGTGAGATTCTAGTGAAGCAGATTTGTCAGCGCAATAATTTTAATGTCGGCTCATTTCATTCAGAGCAGCAGCCTTGCGGTAAATGTTGCAGTGATTACTTAGCTCTAGTACACAGAGTCATTTGCATGCATCTTATCTCATAAGTGGATAATAATAATAATAAAAAGATAACAAATAATTTTATTTCTGAAATGAAATCTTACTCAGTGACAAACTTGGTAGGAATTTATAGGATGTTAATTTCAGAGTCACCCAAATCAGATGTGTGTGGGTGTTTTCAAATTATCATTTTTCATTTTAATTTCATCTGCATATCGGTGCATTTTATGTAGCACATATTATGATAAGAAGAAAGAAAAAAACATTTCTTTGTGGATCACATTTAAGAGAGTTAATTTGATAAATTATCAAATTAACTCGTATTGTATAAAAAATTTTAAAGAAACACGCAGCTTGAAATCAGCATCAGCTTGAGAAAAGAAATGAATTTTCAAAATAAAGGAATTATTTTTTTATATAAGGTATAATAATATATTTATGCTTTTCTTCCTTTGGAGAAGAAAAGAAAATTCCATTTTGGGGAATTTTTCAATTATTTGAAACCAAAAACCAATTTTTAGTTATTATATTTTGAAACCAAACACCAATTTATAATTAATATATTTTGAAACCAAAAACTAATTTTTAACTATGATATTTTGAAACCAAAAACCAATTCTTAATTATTATATTTTGAAACCAAAAACCAATTTTTAATTATTATATTTTGAAACTGAAACTGGGATTTTTTATACTAGTAGTATGGTGGTTACTGCATTACAATCATGAAGGTGTCATTACCTATACAGCATTGTTTAGAAATAATTTTCTTTATAACTTGAAATTAATTAATTAATTAATTCTTATTAATTTAATTATTAATCAATAAAAATAGTTACAAGATTTTTTTTATTTGATGTGTGCAATTTTTAATATAGAAATAACTGGTTTTATTCAATTTTAATTAAACAAAAGCTAAATGTCTGATTATTTTTTTTCCATTACTATCTCTTCTTTATAAAAAATTACTCAACTTCAGTTGAACAATAATGAAAAAATAATGAAATTTTGTTTAAATTAAATACATATCATATTTTTTTATTTATGACCAAAAACGTTTCTAGCTCAATACTTTTAATCGATTTTTATTTTTATACTTTTCTCCGCCTTTGAATTGAAAATCCACATATGGCGTAGATGTCACCTGGTTTATGAACTTACCACCACATTACTGTGGTGGCAAGGTCATAATCCAGGTAACATCTTCGGAGCCTGAGCAATTGCTTTTGTCTAGTGGCTATGTTAAGAGGCTTCAAAGTTAAAGGTTCCGAGTTCTATTCCGAGCCAACAGCATCTTCCACAAAGCCATAATTGCTTTATTTTTTGTGATAGCGAATCGTGAAGACAGGCAGTTATTGATGTCATGAATAAAAGTCATTAAATTCCAGACGGGAAAAAATCGATTGCTAAAGTTCTACAAGTGGTTGAAGGTGTGTGGTGTGTGTTTTTTTATAATTGTTTTAATGATATCGATAACTTCTAACTTGGAGAATTCTTCGGTATAATAGAAATGTCTTTTTTTATTAATATTATCAATTGAGATCCTTCTGTAGCACACAGGAGAATTTGAAATATAATTAATGGTTTTATTAAATTGGATATAAAAAAATAATTTTGAAATACTGTTTATTTGAAGATTATATAAATGTTATGTTTAAAAACATGAACAAATGCATTTAGATGGATCAAGTAAATTCAATAATTTCCTTATTCATCTAATTGCTATATTCATTAAAATAAACTGACAACATTATGGTACAATCATTAAGCACCTTAAAATTAATATAATGATTGTAATTAATTACGTATTCTGATGATGATTAGGTGTGTGCCAATAGGGGCGTTATATCGGTAAAAAGTACATAGTTAAAACAAAATATTTAATTTAACTATCTATTTAGAGACTAGCTATTCAAGCAAACTCTTTCACAGGTTTGTGTACAAAAAGCTACAAATAGCCAAAAAAAAAAAAAAAAAAAAAAAAAAGCAGGTACAGAAAGAAAAAAAAAATGGCTCAAGAAGAGACTACATAATATTCCACAGCAACAGTATCATTGAAACATAATTAGTAAATAATAAAATTAACTGAAAATAGACAATTTAAATTTAGAAAACAGAAAAAAAATGTGGAAAAAAACGCCAAGAGAAAAATACATATAAATGAATGAAAAAATAATAAATAAATAGAAAAATAAATTGAAAAATAAATATATACAGTGGTCCAAAATAGAATCCTTGATCAGGAAGAAAAAAACCAGATAGAGTTTTTTTTTTTTTTTTTTTTTTTTTTTGTACTCACTAGATACTGTCCACTTTAACAATGGTAAACAAACTAGGATAAATTATTATTCAATTTGTAAAATCCTGTTTTCATTATGATATTGGAAATCTCAGATAGTTTGAGCATCTAAAGTTAAAGTATGGATAATAAGTGTAATATGTCGTTTAATGAATTATGTGTAAGATATGATAATGAAATCTCACTAAATACATTTGACGAAATCTCCGATTTCCGAAGTTACGACATCAGTTTCAATTGCCTTATGGCCAAACTATGCATCATTAAAAAAACAAAATCCCCATCACGACATTTCCATCGTCACCAGAGTCATCTCATAACTCATTTTTTTCTCTTGTGCCTATTTATGGCCGTCTTAATGCCCGGTTCCATGACTCGCATCCAATGTTCCATTTCACTGAAGACGGCAGGATTTGGTAAAAAATCTCAAAATAGCGGGACGGCAACGACCTCGGATCGTATTCATCTCCTCAGTTTTCAAGGTCAGTCGGCTTCTGGGTTTTCTTGCAACCGCAGCTGCTTTTAGGAGGGGTGGACATGGATGAAATAATGAGAGCAGAATCAGCTTATAGATTTTATTAGAACCCTCTTCTGCTCGCTTCAGTTCATGTCTTGTAGACCGAGCAATTTGAGACACTCCCACCCTCCATAATTCTTTTTATAATCATCTGGCTGAAGATTAAATAGAAGTTATGTTTATGGTACATCATTTGTCTTTTTTTGTCATTCACTGTGATTATTATCAGAGGCGGATTTAGATTTTTCAGAGCCCAAGGCGACGCACATGATTTAGCCTCTTTTAATAAGCTGATTATTCTAATTTCATGTTTCAGAAGATGCATTAAATAGGCTAATGATGCATTTTAAGTTAATATTTTTAATTAATATATCTTGAAAACGCGTTTTTTTTTTTTTCGGTTATGACTCTAGATTGCCTAATATCAGTATAAGAGCATAATATTATAGAAAAATGCATATGATAGTTATAAAAATTTTAATAACTAAATAATTGCATTGAAGCGTATAAAAAAGATAAAATTTTAATATTATATTAATATTTTAGCATTTACAGCTTTTGCACAATTCACATTGATAAGTAGGAAATAAATTAGAATTTATTATTATTTAATAAATTAAAATTGAATCAAGTTTTCATTGAAGGCTTCTTCTATGAATTATTTTTATTATATTTATTTTTAGTTTTAGTTTCAGGAGAAATTCTAATCGAAAAATCAACACCATTTTTTTTTGTCGGCACGTCATACTTAAATAATTATAAATTAAATTAAATAATTATATTAATATTGTTGTAAAATTTTGACTTAGGTATAAAAATATTTTTTTCCGGCTCCTCATGTATTTCTTAATATCAGCACATCAGAGGTAAAAAAAAATAGATAAAAATCTTTTTTTTTGTTCGCTTCATCATTATTTAATATCTGTTCATTAGAGGTAAAAAAAATAATAAATAAAAATCTTTTTTTTTTCGCTTTATCATGTACTTAATATTAGCACATCAGAGTAAAAGAAAATAGCTTGCAATTTTAGTTTATTGCTATAATTTCTTACAATAGTCATTGAAATTCAAGTGAAAAAAAAAAGCTAATCGCATATTTTCCCTAATCGCATTTTGCAGCATATTTGCCCGATTACTTTTTAGTTTCTATCTGAGAATTCCTTTAAAAGGAAAATCAAAATATATCTCATACAATTTCAATTTTTTTTAAAAAAGAATAATTCACATTGCAAAAATAAAAATAAAAACTTTACAGTTTCACATTTCTATTTTCGATCCTTAATGTTTCTTTCCGAATTCTTTTTTGAGCTCTTTATATTTTTGAAACAATTTTTAGAAAATACGAATACACATGATTTAGTACTTTACCGCAAGTGAGAATTTAATAAATCAATTTCATACATATGAGCTAATGTATTTAATTTTTTATGTAAAAGTTTAAAGCATAATTAAGGTCAATTTGAGAGGTATCATATAATTTTGAAGACGAGTTGGATGCCCCCCCCCCTCTAACTTATGGATTGTACCACAGGCAGAACATTATATGCCCCAATCATGCTCATACAACCTGTTCTTTGATGGAATCGGATCTCGAATCTTACACCCTCTAGTCCCGAAGCCGAGACATACTACCAGGCAAAATGGAACAATTTTAACTAATAGAGTTTCTGTACTTGATTCAATATAGCGTGGTTTGTGTTAAGCTTAGTATCATAGTAAAGAGAATTAGGTAATCATTTCTTCATGAGCAACTGTGAGCAAAATTTTAAACGTGGCTATAAATATGGTATAAAATTCTCAAAATAAATTTCATTTTTTTAATTTATCGCGTTTTTTAATTATTTTTTCACACACTCACTAATAGATGTATTAACAGACAGTCAACCTTTGACAAGTTTTCTGCAAAATGTCATACATATTTACGATTTTAATGATGAAACTACTTGTTAAATGTCAGATATATAGGCGGCTTCGTTTATAAGTAATCATATTCATATCCATTTCTGATGAACACACAAAGGGATTTTTCAAATGTATGTTTTCGCCCAAAATTCCATAAAATCCACAAATTTAGAATAAAGATTATACCAAATATACACATAAACATATACCCATGGTTTTAAAATTGTGTTTTAGGATTCAGCGAGGTGTAAAATGTGAAAATTGAATAAAACGTGAAAGTTGAAAAATACTTTTTGAGAATAAAAATAAAGTTTTTCATCTATTCTTGGAGGAGGAAATAAAATGTTAATGCGTTTTCTTTTATCATTCTAAATTTTGAAAAATAAGGTGATGCTTTTTCTAGAAACTATGCCAAACAGCTATCTAGGATATAAACATGAAATTCAAAAACTATATGTAATATCTTTATTTACACAGAAATACATATATTTATTACACCGAATATCAAATTCGATTATCACATTGGGATTTGTTTGGAAACATAACAATATAAAGGTAAATTTAAAGGATATTCGAACCTCTAGTCCGATGTGTTGTAGTATGCTAATACTTTAGGGCTGAATCCTCTTATTTTATTTTATTCAAAAAGTCATTTAATTATATAATAAGCAGCTGGATTAAATAAATGCAGTAATTAAAACAATTAAATAAATTCAGTAATCAAAACAAGTAAATAAACACAGTAATTAAAACAATTAAATAAATTCAGTAATTAAAACAATTAAAGTTAGTTGATAAAAAATATATATTAAATTTATTTTTTTACTTTCTTAATGCTACAGAAAAGAAACTAAATTTGGTTTTACCCAGGAATTAATTTCTCCAATTTTTAAGAAATGAAAAGTTATTTTCTGAGAAATAATATGTTTCTATGTTAAGTATTAAAATATTATAAGTTTGGTTCAATTTTTATTCATAATCTAATTAAAATTTTGAAACTTGTTACTTCATGGGTACATACTACGCAGGAAGTTATATGCTAATTCTAGCACTATACATTAATCCCAAGTCCCAAAAATCCGTCCTTTTAAGTAATTTGAATGATTTTTGTGTCACACATATCCCCAACTCACAAACAGTCTCCTGCTTATAAAATATTTGATGCGAAGATGTCAGTTTTTAAATTTCATCAGATGTTAAAACATTTCCTTTGCATTTTTGTAATGATATTGAAATGAACTTCACTGCCAGAGTGATTGCAAGATGATGTCATTCGATGGAATCACTAGAAACTCCAGAATCCTCTTCTTTTAAAGTTGTTGTAACAGGGTGGCTGCTGGCAACCGTTGCCAGAACCTTTTATAGGGATATATGTGGTTCCCCCGTCTTCGGATGGAAGGCTGGAATGAAAATAAATGCATGTGAAAAGGATAATTTTCAACAACGGTTATCAAGTACGCATAGATCAATTAAAAAAGAAAAAGATTTTTTTGAAATAGGCGGGATTCAGCATAAATATTCCCACTTGTGTAAATATTGCAATTATGGAAGTATTGTTACTATGGCAATACTGGAAACATTGTCAATGCATACCAATAGCAATTAAGAAATAGTAAAAAAAAATTAAGAGATTTAGGAATCAAGCATAGATCAACTGAAAAAAAAATGTTTCGGTAAAGAATGATTCAGCTTAAATATCTCCACCTTTGAAGAGATTGCTAAACTAATACGAATGATACGAGTAAATTATCAAAAGAAGTTTTAAAAAAAAAATCGGAAAATGCAATTCGTTCTAATCGCAAAAATTAGACGGGAAATGCTATTAAAACTATTAATAGTGAGACATGTAATCAAGGTAATAGTTTGTTTACTCCATGAGAAATATGACATACTATTATTGTAGTGTGACACACAATTACTTTTGTTCTCGATGACACACCGATGCTGTAATGTGACTCACAACTACTGGTTTCTCTGACACACTACTGTTGTAATTATTAGTAATGCTCCTTAGATATTTCAGAAAACAGAACTCATCCGTTTGAAAACACTTTTAGTGGGATCAACGTACAGGATATTCAACTTTCTTCTAGCCCAAATCAGGTTGAGAGCAGTGATAGCTATAGATGGAAATCTAATATTAAGTTATAATAAAGTGACCTTGAACTAAATAGTGAGATCCATTACAGTACCATCCTGGTGCCAAGCAACGGTTCTAGCTTTTCTATCTCAAAACCGGCACGAGATACGACATGCATCAATTACAAAATTGAAGAGCGTCTTTGATTTACATGATAAGATAATTGAGATCAAAAATACTAAGAACAAAAGTTTTTTTTCTTTGGTCGCCATATCCACCATTCTTCTGGAAAAGCGATAGAAATAGAACAATCAGTTAGTGTTTGAAATACTCATTATTTACTGTTCAAATGATGATCTTTTTCCCTTGCTGTCGGGACTCACAAATTTAAAAAGTCTCTGCCAAACAAATACGAGCGTTTTATATCTTTTTTTACAATTGATTTGCACTCAGTGTGTTTTTTCACACTAAGAAATATTCAAAAGTTTTGTCGCTGAGCTTTTTTCCGTACCTTGTACGGTTTTCGAAAGAAAAACATTAACTAATTAGTAAGAATCAGACGGCGTTATAATCGATATCATACTGTAAAACATGGTCATATTAGTTTACATAAACACCAAGTTTATGACACTAGTAATCCCCTCTCTGAAGTTAATATCAATTAGTAGGACATCTGTTTTGTAGAACGACTTTTTGAACGATTTTTCAAAACGTTGTTCTACAAAACAGACTATATATGACAACATTTCTATGTATGTCATGTTAGAAATAGAAATATGTTTACGTAAAAATATAACTAAGTTCAGATAGGATGGGTTTATTATATATATATATATATATATATATATATATATATATATATATAA
>JAPMOQ010044764.1:22345-40112 GCA_026543055.1 Argiope trifasciata
TTTCAAATAAAAGTTACATTATTTCAATTTCGTATGATTCGTGATTAAATAAATGTGTAAAACTGAATACTATTTACAATCAAATAAAATTTGTCTATATGTTGATTAAACTATTAAGTCATAACTAAAGAAATAAAACTGTTTTTTTATTCTATAAGTTGTCATAAGCAGTTAAGGAGTTAATGTCTAAAGTGTTATTGATGCCTGAAGAATATCAGAACTTTCCGAAAAAGAACTAAAAAGAGATAAACCAACTCCATGAGACATTACAGAATAAATATTATAAAATATAAAAAGATATTGCATAGTTATTTTTTAAATAAACTGCATAGATAGATAGATAATTATAGAAATTAAAAAGGCAAATATTTTTCATCTGAATGTTTCAAGAAATTTAATTTAAAACTGATTTAATTATAAAATTATATTTTATTTCTACATAAATGCCCAAGTTCAGGCTTTCTTTTTCGTGTTCCTGTGATTCCTCAAAATTTTAATTAATTGAAACTTAGAGATATTTTAGAGTATTTACCCGATTATATCCGAAAATGTAGTAAACTAAAAATTAATATACTCCATCATAAAATGTAAAGCATTATTTTTTCAGTCATACTAGTTCAACTGTAGTATAATGTTTTTTCTACATTTAATTAACTTTTAAAAACGTTTTACCTGCATTTTAAGATATTTTCATTGCTGTAAACATTTTTATTGCTTCTATGAATATATCATCTTAGTTTTATCTTCCATTGTTGATGTTCAAGTTATAACAATTCGGTTTATTTTATAATATTGAATATCTTTCTCTGTAAAACATACTTTTTATAGAATTATTGAATAATGTAGTAATTACAACTGAAGTTTAAGTTAGGTTTTAAGTGCTTTTATTTCATTGGTCAAGTTATTGTGAGAAAAGAATTTTTAGTTAATTGCCTTTCAATATATTTCATAAACCGTGAAATACATTTTGTTGCATATGCAAAGTTGGGAATTCCTCTTAGCTTTGTCTTCTTTTTTTAATAAATATACTTTGATTCAACAACCATTTTATTTGATTAATATTAATTAAAAGTCATAATTATTTATTTTGTTGAAATTTAATAAATTTTCTTTAAATTTCACATTTTAGATGATGACAAAAAATTAGCGAGAAGCATTGCACAAAACCATAACAGAATAAGACTCTAAAATAATACAAATTTTTCAGATAATACAAGTTTTCAAATCCATCGAAATTTAAAATTTAAAATACTTTACTGAGAAATACATTAAAGCAAAACTATAAAAAAGATTAAATTAAAATTTTGAGTAAACAATAAATTAGGTAACCAGAGACGATTAATGTTATTAAAAATCAATGCGTCAGAAAGTTTTGAATGCTCATAAAATTTCTAATGGGAGTTATGGTTTTTAAGAATGCCATTATTTTGGAAATCAAGCAGAAAGCCACCAATTCTTACCTGCAGTGGAGCGAGTGTTGTCCATGTCCAACACTCTTCATTCCGCGCAGTCTCCTTTTATGCTCCTCGGAACCAGTGAAACGGAACGCCGGGATTCACCCACAATTTCTCTCTAAGGAAAAAAAATTCCCTTTAACTACGAATCTCTCAATGTTAACCTTGTTATGATTCCCAAATATAGACGTCAAGCGGTTACATTAAGTGGAGAATCGGAACTCAGTGTCGAAATTCGACTGAGGAGATTGGGATTAGTATCAATATATTAAAAATAATTCATTTTGAGAAATTCATTTTTTTTTTCTTTTTATATATGAAATATACAAATGGAAAGTATTATAATTGCGAAAAAAAAATAATATAATCGATTTCGAGATTCTGACAAATTTCTATGTTTTAGATTTCCCTGAATTAGAAAAACAAAACATTTTTAGAATTGTGTTTGTATGTATCCAAAGAATAGCTCAAAAATACGACGAGATAAAAGGATGAATTAGATATATAACTATAACATCAAAATTGTAAATTCGTATCGAATATTGGATAAAATCCCTCCAAAGAAGAACGCTCTGTCCATATACATGCTCAAAGAGCAATTTTAAAAGTTTTAAATAAACACATATATATAGTTATCATTAAATTAAAGGTATGTTAATTAAAAATTGTATAATTCTATAAAATTTTCAACCTTGAAATGAATTTTCATTATCTATGAGTGAAATTTCATTATCAATGAACTCAAATTTCCTTATCATTTTTTTTCTGTAAAACGAAACACAATAACACCATGTTGAGTTGCGAAGAAGAGGGAGTAACATCCGTTGTATACTAACATAAATGGAAGATTGTGTATACTAATACATAAATGGAAGACTGTGTATACTAATACATAAATAAAGAAACAAAGGTCTGATGTTTAAGTGGCCCCAAATCAGAATTCTAGCTGAAAGGTATAGATAAGAAATATTAATTTCAATAACATTACTTAACATAGTTTAATATTCAAAAATTGGTAGGGAATTTATTTTTTATAATATTCATTGCTGTTTGATTTTCTGCCTTCTATCTATTATATCCATATTTCACAAACGTTGAAACCATCCTGAAAGAATGTATAAGATGTTAGCAATATCTTTCAATGATTACGAAAAATTATTATAAAAAAGACTTTTGGATGTAACAATTGAGTAAAATTTTTATTATGCTATATTTAGATTTTTGTGTGCCCCGATTTCGAAATAAAAAGCTTTCATTTGACGTCATATGAATTAAAAATACAAAAAGAGTTTTACTATTGCACTGGCATAAAGCTGAATTGTCTTCGGAGTGGTTGTTATTGAGGTAAGGGGGGAGATTTGTTTGCGTCCGATCTCAAGCACACAGTTGGATTCAAATCAGTAGCTTTGCCATGTTCAGTTGAGTTGGCGTCTCACCTCTGTTTATTGTACAACTGATTAATGTAAATGATTTCTTAGTTTGTGCATGTGCGGTTTACTGTGAGTTAAAGACAAGACAAATATCGGAGTGATCTGTTTTTAAGAAATCTATTGATTTGCTGGAAGATGAACACACTACTGAAAAATCTAGTGCTACTATTATATTAGACATGACCCCAAAATTGCTTCAGGAAAGTATCCGTCTGTAAGTGAAATATGTGACGTTTTAGTTGTCATAATAGAACGAATATGATCAAGAGCTTCTATTTTCTTTGCTTCTAACAAAAGAATTTTACAAATGATCAAAGCTCATCATGCTAAATACAGTCCTTTATTAAAGTCTAAAACAAAAAAAATGTAAAAATAAGTTTAATTTATATCTCACTGGATTTAAAGAAGAAACTAGTCTTTTATTTAATATTGCTGACTTGCATTTAAGAAAAAGTGATAGTTAGGAATAAAAGGATCTAAATGTCAGCGCTCTAACAGGAAAATTATAGGCAATACTGATATTGCTACCACAAGCGCTTTGAGGAAGAAAGAATATAAAAATATAGAGGATAGTTAAATTTAATGAAGAAAGGGCAAAAAATAATGCATCAGAAACGATTACTAGTGACAGTGCAAAAGCAGAAGAACAGTTTCTTTACATAAAGAGAAAACCAAACTAGATCCATCAAATAGACAAGAAGCAATAAAACTATCAAGTGTCTGTTAGGTTTAATATTAAGTTAAGACTTTATGCAGAAGACATCTGAAGCTGATCCAACTAGTATAGGTGATTCTGTTATCAACTCTCCCTAGCTTCCTTGCCACATGCAAGCAATGAAAAGAGCTGTGAAACTAGTGGCAGAATCTGCTCAAAATATCTCTAGTTCATTGCAAGAAAAGGATACATAAGAGCAAAAATTAGCTCAAATATCAATTTGTCAAAATTTAATTTTAAAAAACTGTTTAATGTGGCACCGAAGTATAGAATAGACATTTTCAACTTTAACATTTGTAATCATTAAAAACAGGAAAGTAAGAAACGCAGCATTTGATATAAAAATATCTTTTTACTGTTATACTTTTAATTAATAATTTTTTTCCAATGGTAATTATTATGGATGTATTTGAAAAATATCTTTTGCAACATTATATGAACGAAAATAAATACTTCATAATAAATCATCAAAATATTTTATCAAAGTTTATGATTTTTATAACTATCTTGAACCACTTGAACTTTGCATTGCAACCAGAATTTTTAAAAATTCTTTTTGAAACTAAAAGCTAATTTTTCATCACTATTAACAAATTTAAATTTTAAAAAAATAATTTATAGGCATGTTTTAAAATTATTTATTTTTTCTACTATTTTACAAATTTCAAGCTGTTTGAGGCACTTCAAGGTTATGTAATATTGCAATCAAATTTTCAAATGTTTTTTGTGCCTAAAACTCAATATTTCCACACTACTGCGAAAGTGAAAGATAAGGAAAATATTTAAAAGCCCTTTTTTAAACCTGGGTGGCTTTTTTTCCAATTTTTTTACAAGTTTCAAGCTTTTTGCGGCTACTCAGGAAATATTGTAACCAAGTTTTTTTATATCGCTTTTGAACCTAAAAGGCAACTTTTCCACACTGTTCCCAAACTAAAGTCTAAAAAAAACTTTTTTTCGTCCATTCTCGTTCTACCCTGGTGGACATGTATTCTTTATGCAAGTTTGATAAATATTTTTCCATGAAAGGTTAGCTGATTCCTACAGTTATAGCTTGCCCTTTCTTTGTTGGAAGATAGTACCTAACAAACGAGAAAAAAGTAGTATGAAAGAAATGAATCATTTCCTACTTAGGTGGAAAAAAATTATTTTATTTCATTTGTATTAAATAATTACAGTTAGCATAAATATGTATATGTATAATCACAATATTAAGTGGCAAAAGGGAAAGCAGATGTCCATTCTATATATGGTGTTGGACTGTTGTTTTTGTCTGTTACTATTTATTAGCTTTCGGTTTTTTGTAGTTTATAAAGCTGATGATGGTCTATAATTTCTCATCCTAATAATTGAACTTGCTCTTCTTCTTCACCTGAAAAAAACTGAACTTTACTTGAAATTTTACTCGGTCCAGCTACTGCGTGTTGGTTTCAATTCCCATTACAAACTGCTAAAACTGCTATTTAAGGTATTAAAAATAAATTAAATTTCAACGAATTAATGTCTGAAAAAATGTGTTAACATCAAGTGTCATCCACTACACATTTAAAAAATGTATTTGAACTCTAATGGATGAATAAAAAGTATTTTAACAACTACTGAAAATTTGAACATGATATATAAATCAATATATATAGCGGGAAAGGGAACTAATCGCATTGATTAAAGAAGGGAATAATAAATAAAATATTTTTTGTTCTTCATTAATATATAAAAATGTTATCATTAAATATCATAATTTAAATTAGAATAAAAGTTGTTGTTCCACTTTTGACCTTTTAATTTTCTTGGATATCACATTTGCATACGAAGTTCAAAATCTAAAGGATAATGCTATACATAAAAACAGCCTTACAACTAAAAAAACTGAAGAAAATAAAATCCTGTAGTTGGAAATATCATAGTATGTTAATTTTAGGATTAGTTTGTTTATTTATTTATTATTACTTTTTAAGGCTTTATTTCAAATTATATCAACAATAATGTTCAAAAATCATTGTATTTAATGTCTACGTATGTGTATAAAAGCAGTTAAGTTGTAGTCATAGCTGTTTTAGGAGCTATAGCTACTTGGAGAAGTATCTGGTATTTTTCAGCCACTATCATTGGACGGGAGGACCCCTGGGATGGCATATTTTTCTTAAATTCAGCTTCCCCCCCCAAAAAAAAAGAATTGCTTTTTGAATTTGGCGTCATCAGGTTTGCTTATTTGAGAGTTGCCCTGGTGGAATCGGGTCTCGAATTCGAAGTTCTAGTTCTGAAGCCAAGACTTTAGTGCCTTATTTTTGTAAAAGCCCTGCAAGTATTGTTGTAAAGTAAAAGTACAGGCGATTTTTTGAAAAACTTCTTTAAAAGAGGAAAGTTAATTTGTAGTAAATCGTGGAAAAGTAAAATTTTTGAATTTATTATTGTAAAATGGATAAATACAATGTTTTTTGTGTGATAATATGCTCAGCAGTTATTGATGAAAAAGATTAAAAACGATTAACTTTTAAATAAAAATAAATCTAATTAAACTTTTTCCTTCTATCCTAAAACAACTATCTTTCGAATTTCGTAATTCCAAATCCAAAGGCATACCTTGAGGTGCATTTTGGACAACTATGTTCATGCATTGTGCAATTCGCATATAATGATTTAACTTATAAATATTAACATGTTACAAGAAGTGCGTTTTTTGAAAATGAATTCTTAGCATACGCAAAAATACAAATTTCACTTGCCAATCAATCAGAATTTGAAAGGATTTGTCGCATCCGTGATGGGACAAATCCTTTCGTTATCTTTACTGAAGTCCGCATCCATAACATTTCGCATCTTTTCCTGTAAAACTGGGGCAACGTTTTTGTGATAATAGGATAGATTATTTGCATATGATGAGCCGGATCGTGTAATCCCACCGCGCTTTAGTTAGAATTACTTTCGCGTAACTTTCTTTGGCGTAGAGAACTCAATCCCTGGAAGAACTAATCGTTTTTAAGAGCTCAAGAAATCGATTTCAATGATATGTTGCAATTTCATTGCTTGTTGCTTTTTAATATGAGCATCACTTTGTGTGGTAACTGAAGCGGGACTCGATTGTAAACAAAAAGTTCTACAAAGAACCTATTTGTTTCAAGGGGGATCTGTAAAGAATTTTTATTTTATGAAAAAAAAAATTTCAAACAACTCTTCTTTCGTAAAGAAATAGAGAAAGAGAGAAAGTCAAACCTCTAAAACTTATCTGAATATAGTCACAATGTAAACGAGTATAAAGTTAGTAACTAAATCATTGAAAGTATTTTTATTATTTATATATATTTAAATATCATTTGAAAATTTGATTAAAATTTGAGAAAAATGTACTGAAATGAAACCGTTATGACTGAAATGTTAATTTTTGAATTTTAAACTAGTGAGAAAAAAAAACAGTTTTTTCCTTGATAGTATATTCTGTAATTATTTTTGACAAAAATTAAAATAATGATTAATTTTTGATGTGAAAATATTCTTTTAAATCTCTAAATTTCCACCTAAGAAGTAATTATATACAAAATGAAGAAAAAAAATTGCTTCATTTCCAAAGATTTGCCATGTAAAGCCTCCTGGCGACATTTAATCATGCTAGTCGCCTCACGACAAAATACTAGCTTAAAAGAACTTTAAAATTTTTGTATGATAGAATTTTTAAGAAGACTCTTCGAAACTTTAACCGTAACAACATATATACATGTGTGTGTGTGTGCTTAGCATTCCAGACTGCCAATTCTTTCACGACTTTTCTTGTGGTTATTGTTATTCATTATTATTATTATTATTATTATTATTATTATTATTATGAAACCATCAATAATATCATTGTTTGTGTTGATATACTAGGCTCAAATTTTTACTGTATCATCTAATGTGTTTAGAGTTCGCGACTTATTTGAGAATTGTCAAATTGAATTATATTGATAAAATCTTATTACATAAATTTCAGAAAATATTTACCACATTTTTAAAGAACCTGAGAAAGAAAGAAAACTTTTAATATGGTGTTTAAAGTTTTTTTAATGGAATATCTACATCTTTTAAATCCCTAATGTGTTTCTAAGCGTTTTTGAGATTGGAAACATGCAGTAAAATTTAGTATGTAATTTTTTTAAATATTTTTTTGAATATATAGATGATTTTATTCGGTTTTTTCTTTTTACTTTTAGTTGTAGTTCTGCTTGAATACATTTTATAGCATCTATTTCTTTTGACAACGGCTTTCCAAAAAATGCTGATTACCTCTAAGGCACATTCACTGCGCTATAATGTAAATATAATATTGACTTAAATAGGCCATTGATTTTGAAATGAAGAAATTTCAATGATTTCTTTAACAATTAATTTTTGTCAATGAAATAAAATTTATCCATAACATTTTAATTATTAAGTTAAAATTTTATCACAAATAAATAAAGTAAAATTATTGTATTAAATACATTTTTATTCAACTGTGTTTATTTAACTTACTTAATTCTACTTCGTGTGTTTAATTCATTACTAATGTATGAAGAAATAATAAAAAAAGTCAATGGGAGATATGGCTTAAACTTTTAAATAAATTCATTTTATGTTGGACTTTTCTAAGAAAGTGTACAACAATAAACCAATTATTTGAATTTGGATTATTAAAACATGCCGTCATCCCACCTACGCACAAAATTTTCATCGAACTTGGAGTCGTGAAGTTATTAATTGTGTCAATCAGTAAACTAATCAATATTCAAAAGTGTTACTCGAGAAATGCTATGGCCTATCTTCTTATACACAATATTATCGGGAATAAACGCATAAAAAAAAATTGTCATTCTATTTCAGGAAATCGAAAAACATGGTATCAGATTTATGTTTTCCAAAGCACGACACTAGAACGGAATTTCATATATATATATATATATATATATATGGTCAAAATTTTTTATTTATCCACTCAAGTTCAAATGCATTTTTTTAAACTTGTAGTGAATGACACTTGATTTTAATGGGGTTTTTTCAGATACTATTTCATCAATTATTAATTTTAATTAATTGTTAATACTTTAAATAATATTTTAGCAGTTTGCAATGAAAGCTAAAGTCAGCAAGCAGTAGCTCAATTAAAAAAATGCAAGGATTTCAGCATTTTACGTGTGAAAGTGAAGAACGCGATTTGCAATGAGAAATTGTAGACCACTCTCAGCCTCCTAAGTTAGAAACGAATAAATTTGGCAGCGAATAAATAGAAACAAACAAAAATAATACATCATATTTAGAAAGGAAAAGGGAAAATTACAAAGAAATTCACTTTCAATTTTGGCACTCAATGTTGTGATTTTGTTGTATGTATATACATATTTCTATTAATTGTAATTATTTTACAAAAAAAACTAAAATGATTTTTTTGCTGAAATCGACAATTTAAAAATCGACTTTAAATTATTTTTTATATTACTTGCTTATAGTGACATTTTTTAATCCATGGGTATAATTCATATACAGTAGTCATGCAAACATTTTTATTAAGAATATGTTTTTACTTGTGCAATATGAAAAAGGCAAAGTAAAGTTGATGCTGTTGTTGTTTTCAAATATATTAAAGAGTTATGCAGAACTTTGTTTGCGTGACTTTATTTTTTAATCATGTATAAAAATGGTATTTGGTATGGCATAGTAAAATACTTTCTTAGTTATCCAACAATTTTGTGCTTCTTTATCAACAACTTTCTTCATCCAACTTGTGCGATTAGCATTGTTTCCTAATTCAAAATTTAATCTGAAAATTTATAATCCAGTTTTGAATAAATAAAGAAAACCATTATTCATTTATTTTAAAATGAATGAAAACCTATGAATCTGAATCCTTAAATATTATATTGCTTAACTCTCTTAATAAGTCGACAAAAACAGGCTTTTAATAAATTGTTTTACATTATTTAACAGATTTTTATATTTTTTTACCTTAATCCTAAATTGATATCCTCCTTTTTCCTTTTATACATTTTTTCTTTTCCTCAAACTATTTTATACCCTATATTTGGTCATATTAAGAAAGTAAAATCGTTGTTGGTTTAACTTAACATTTCTTTTAAACCAAATAATCTTATAACTACTTTTTCTACATTATAATTTCGCTGAAGCCACAGTGTCGAAATGGCATAAAAATCATCAAATCCCCATCAATTACCTATATGTGATCTGAATATTAAAATATAGCAAGTATCGTTTCAAATTATTTAAATTAACCAATACATTAACAAGAAAGTAAGAAAAATGGTTGGTAGTGGTTGAGGAATTGGAACAACAATGCTCCAAATAACTGGTGATCCAGTTTTAGTTTGCTTTTTATGACTTCTCTTTAGCATAATATTGCCGTTTACCAGAGTTTTCAATATTATATGAAATCATCTAACTCAACCAATATTTATAATCAAAAGGTTATCTCATAAGTATAATAGCGTAGGATGGATTAAATAACCTATTTCACTTTGTATTTCGATCACGCGCCTATTTTATTAAAAACTCAAAAATGCACTTTGGAAAGTTAACACAAATTGGGTTTCTAAATTTATATACAACTAAATTGAAAAAATAACTGTTATTGTTTTGAGCCGATATGCATGAGCATTTAAATAAATAAAATCTATAGATAAGAATGAAAATTTTAAATAACAAAAAAAATGAAATATTAATAAATTAATATAAATTTTATGTTATTTTTTAGTTTTTGTTGTATTTAAGTTGAAAATCTTTTAAAAAATACACCCTATACATACAAGACCTTTAAAAAACTGTCTTAAAATCAGCCTCTTTAAGTTTGAACGAATATTAGAATAATTAGAATGGAATTCTTCAACAAAAAGGACTTGGATTCTGAAGGTAAGAAGAAGTATTTAATTCTGTATTTTTATTTGGACTGGAAAAATTCGAGTACAAATTTTGTAAAGGCGTTTCTTTATTTGTTCAAGATTAATGTTATGAAACTGATAGCTTAGAAATTACTGACTTGTTTGACGATTTTCTCCTTTTTCTGTCTTGCTTTTTTTAAACTGACAGTTTATTGTTTTAAAGAAAAATCCAATGAAAGTAAAGTCGTTTATTATATTTTAGATCGTGTTTATATAAAGCATTTTATTATTCAACTAGCCGCCTTTGGCGACCAGCTGGTTCGCCATGAGTAATGCGTTCTAAATTTTTAAATTAAGTCGCAGATTCATTAGCCTTGAAGTAATTCCGGGCATTGATTGGCCTGAAATTAAGAATGTTTTTTTTCCATGATGCTGCCAAAATATTTAATGTTTTTTTTTTTAAAAAAAGCGAAAAAGGAAAAAAAATATTGAATAAATGATTTAGATGTTGCAAAGGATTATAGAAACCTTGGCTTTGCATTTATTTTTTTAGAAACTATCATATTTTATAAAGGAAAAAAATTATTGAATTAATGATACAGATATTGCAAACGATTATAGAAATATGCCATTAAGTCGGAATTTCAATGCATATCCTGTCTAAATTCAATTATGTTTACCGTAAATAAAGAAAATTTGTTGAATAAATGATTTAGATATTGCAAACGAATATAGAATTATTTGCTCTGTATTTATTTTTTTAGAAAATATCACATTTTATGTTTCTTTTATTTTATCCGATCACGTGCATTTCTTTAGACTTGATTTACGATGGTAGTTGTTTTTTTTAAATTTGAGCTTCCGTCATTGTTTTCTTTTATTTTATCCAGTCACGTGCTCAAAAAAAACATGGTTAAAATATTTCTTTAAAAATTCGTTAAAAATAAAAGTTTACCTTATAAATTAAAAAAAACTGACACCGTTAGAAAGCTAATTTTTTATCTTTAAATTGATGTAAAAATCATGTTTGTGTGATCATATTTTCGGAAGTTATAGCGGAAAAACGTCGAAATTTCGCTTAAATTTTAATTAATTCAAATTCTAATTAAAAATTCGAAAAAAGGGCTCCGAGGTGCACATTCCGGACCTCCAAGGTATACATGTACCAAATTTGGTAGCTGTGGGTCCAACGGTCTGGCCTGTAGAGCGCCAACACACGCACACACACACACACATTGAGCTTTATTATAAGTATAGATATAGATAACTGTAAGTGTATTTTAGGAGCTCATTCATGCAATGTTATATAGTTTTTTACTATTCAAAATTCATGCACAATAAACCTGTGGATTTTTTATAGTAATTAGCATTCAAATACTTATAAAGAATCCTAGTCATTTAGAAGACAGAAGACAGGAAGAAACAGAAAATAAACTGCTGTAAAAAAATGTATCATTAAAAAATTTCAGTATAAAAAAAGAAACAGTGGAAATGGGCTTACCAAAACTGTCTCGTACACTTTCTAAAAAAGGTATCCATACCAGATAATACCTTGCAATTCAATGGCGTACAATAATACGGAATATGGATCTTTGATGTGAATTTAACATCTTACTGATGACATAACAATTTACTGATTCTATCGTGCAACCCTTCTTGTTTAATTTGTTGATTAATATCAGGTATACCATTAATAAGAAAAGAAAATCCAATTTGTGTTTCAGACTCGTTTTCATGACAAAAATTTTATACCAAACTATACTTGCAGCCACAAAATCATGTTCTAAATTTGATGTATTTAAGTCATGGTATTTGTGAATTATCGTGTTTACATATTTCTAAAAGAGCTCATCGACGAATGCACTTCTTTGAATTTGGTTCAAAGTTTCATACGCGTCTGCATTATAGGTAATAAATCTTAGTACAAAATTTTATCCAATTAACTCTCTTCATTTTATAGTTATCGTGTTAGTTTATATTCAAATAACCAGATAGAAAGGTTTTTTTCTTCCATCCAATTTAGATCAAAATTTTACGGGAGTCTACAAATTTGGTGTGAAGATCTTATACCAAATTTTATCCGTCAAATTCAAAGTGTTTTTTGAATTACTTTTGCGACCGAAAGACAAACTGATTGATGAACATTTTCTAAAAATGTGTTTTTCGATCTCATAGAAGTTTAAATTATGGAGATTCGCCAGAATACAGAGTTCGAATTTTTTTAAATTTTTTGATAATCACAATTACTTTCTAATACTTCGGGAACAAAAAAGCAAAAAATAAATTAATTGAATTAAAAAAATAACTGTCAAACCAGCTTAAATTATATTTCCGATTTTATCAGATAATTGGATAAGATATTTTTTTTTATCTTTTTTTTTATCTTCCACTGCATCTTCTGAAGGTATTGTAAGAGGACGGTAGTGAAAGGAAATGTGACGCAAACTGCCGAACTTAGAAAGTGTGAATGTTTTCAGAATGACGTGCGAGCGTATGAACACAATAAGACGCAGTTTATGTCACATAATGTAATCAAAACATTGAGTATGGATTTTTGAAGCTTTCCTTTCCCCGTTTGAATGCTACATTTGACGCAATGTGCAAGTTTAGATACAAAACTTCATTCATGTTTTGCATTATAGCATTCACAGCCCACGAATATGCAGACCAAATGCAAGTATCTGCCCTTTAAAAGATTTGTTGTAAAATTTAATGCTCATCTATAATTCTGATAGTAAATCTGCATACGAAATTTCTTCTTTATAGCTTTTTTCTTTGCCTTGTAATAATATTTGCAGACAGATAGACAAACAGACAAACATAATTTTAAAATTTTGTTTTTATTCGAATTTATTGAGTTCCTGAATTAGGATGATTCGTCAAAACTAAGCTTGGCATCTGAGGGTTGCAGGTTTTAGACCCGATTCCACCTAAGAACCGCCTTGTAAGATTGTCTGGTGCACTTTAAACCATCAGAACCAAACGTTTTCGCGCTGGTGTGGTTGGGAAGTTTGGAAAGTAGGGTGCCAGATCAGGCGACCTCCTGGTCATCTGACTATGATGGAAGAATGACGAGGTCCCTTTCAAAATAGCCGTAGTGTTGTTTCAAAATGGGACGTGTTTATATAACTAAACTAAACTAGTCAAAACTACGAGGTCGAAATTTTACTTTCTCGTATGCGAAGGGTAGAGAAATTATTTTAATAGGAAAAAAAATTGGAACTCGAGATTTTGACAGCTCTCTGCGTTTCACATCCCCTTTAAGAAGGAAAAATGTTTTTGAAAAATGCCTGTTCTGCTATGACAAATATAACTCAAAAACACTACGAGTTAAAGTGGTGAAATTTTTTTAAGATATTTACATCAAGTTTGTAGATTTCTGTCAGGTTTTGATCATAATCTGCTCAGAGAAAGATTTGGCTTTATGAAATATATGTTAGCACGATAACTATAAAACAAAAAAAGCTAGATGAATAAACTACATTACATGGACTAAAATTTATAGAGTAATCGCCTATCAAATTTTATACCAAATATAATAAAAGGTTGATCCCCCGACTTTCTCTGTCTTCAGAAGCATGCAAAAACGATTAACTCAAGAGATTAATAATTCAAATATATCAAATTTGGTATATCATTTTGTGGCTACAATTGCTGGTAATTGCGTCTGATTTTGTTTTCAATCGATTAAAAAAATGTAGCCTTAATTAAAATAGGCTGAAATGAAGAGATTCTTTCAAATCTTCTTTGATAGTCGCAATACTTTCGTTTAAAGTACTTCAAAAACAGTAGAATAAAAAGTAAAACCCATGAACTCAAAAACACTGATGAAATGGTAAAAATGATAATGAAAAATATTGCAATTCATATGTTAAAAATTTCTCCAAATTTAATATCTGTAAAAATATTTTTAAAAGTTTAATATCTGTAAAAAATCAAAATTAATATTTGCTTTTCAATATTTTGAGGGTGTGTCATAATTTGCGATTATTCCGAGAAAAATTGGCAAAAATTGCAATTCATTCTAAATTAAATAGAAGAAAAATAAAAGAACTTCAAAACTCCTCTGATATCATTTATGGTATAACAGAATTATCTCTAAATTGCTAAAAAATAGGTAATCTCCTCAATTGTCTCTATTCTAGAAATGACCACATTAGATTTTGTTTCAAAATGACCCTTCTACCAAATGCAAACGAATCAACTTTCAATGCGGATATTTGATGGTCAATATTAGGGAAATTTCTCTTGTTTCCTAGTTGAGTTTCTAAAATAGCCCTTTTTTATTTCTTAAATGGGGTGTTTATGCAGCAACTCGGCAATTTATTCCAGAATTCGTGAGTATAAAAGACTCTTCCCTCCCTTTGCTCATTCAACCGAACAACACGACAGCGTTGCATTAGTCGTTCCTAAGAATTTATCAATAATTTTAATTATGATTTACATTTTTATTCAGTTTCCCTAGTTCTCTAAATTAGATTTTTAAATTATCCAGTACTAATCAGTTTTAAAAATTTATAATTGATTTAAAAGCATTAAAAGTTAATTTTTAGTTTATTGGAGAGCATTATATTTTCTTTTACTTTTTTGTTTATTATTATAAAGGAAGCATGTTATTTGTTTAAAAAAAATTGGAGCTCGTGATTTTAAAACATCTGCACACCTTAATGTCAAAAAACACATTTTTCGAAAAATTCCGTCCGTCCGTCAACCTGCGACCAACATAACTCAAATACACTTTGAGCTAGAAGGTCGAAATTATTTACACTATCTTTACACCAACTTTTGCCGGCGTCCTGGCATGGAAGTAGGGTGTCTTCCCCATTATCTGGGCGTCCTGTGTTCCAAACCCGGTTCGGACAGAGTTGCTCTGTGCTCGATCTGTGAGTTGTATGAATGTCCCCCCCCCCCACTGTAAAAAGTGGTTGTGCAAGCGAAAATGAAGCATGAAGCATGAAGTCGTACTCTCGACCAAAGTTGGCGCTAAAAAACAAAAGCCGCTCATTTAGACTTTAATTGCGGACAGCTTTCTGTAGCAGGCTTTTAAAGTGCCATAAGTAACAATTTCAACTTTTTTATAAAATTTTAAATAACAACTATTCAGATTGTTATGAAACAAAGAGATTTGGTATATACATTTATCGTCTATAATGCAGAGACGTGTCAAGTTTTGAGCCAAATCAAACAATAATTGTCTTTCGATCCATACTTTTAGGATCATGTAAGCGTGATAGTTCAAAAAAACATAGACTTAAATATATTAAATTTGGTATGGAATTTTGGAATCACAAATGCACTTTTGTTTCAAACATTTGTTTCAGTCGGTTGAAAAATACTCGTCCAAAGCAAAAATTCAATGTTTGGATACTTTTAACCATATAACATGAATTATTCTCCAAATAATTTGCCAAGGATGGAGCGACAAATTTTGTAAAAGTGCTTAATCCAAGCCAAAAGTTAATATTTCATAACTAGTGTAAGTCAATGCCATTTAAGGAGTTCTCTGACATGACACGCTTATTAGTGAGCGTGGAAGGAAGTTTTGGGGTGATCACTCCCTCTGGTTAAAATAAAATTAATTACAGATTTTTAACTGTTGACTTTGGTTAGTTGGTTTCTTGGTTGCTTTGTCAGGAGGTTTTTGATGCAAGAATCATACCTGATCATGCTGCGTCAAGCAACTGGTAAAATCTTGACCAAACTATAAAACCACACATGATAAAATATAAAAACAAAAATTATCAATAAACAAATTCCATAAACCATTTACATCATTGATCATTGATATAAAATGTACTCCTGTATGTGTGCCAAAAAAAATGCAAAACGTACATTTGATGCTTATCTGCTTCAAATAAACATCAAATGTAAACTTTTCATTGCATTCACTTGCGAAAAATCACTTAAAATGTTATGTAGTTCTACTGTTCCTAGTTTTTACCTCGAGATTTGAAATTTTTTCTCTCATCAGTTTTGCATTGCTCATTTAGAGGGACAAATTCCGAAGGAATAAACAGTAAGTATTCAGAAAAATGAAATAAATATAATTTATCGACTCCTTTTTTTAAAAAAAAATGTCATAGAAAAGCATCGTACAGTTAAAGAAATCACCAATCTTGCCAATTAATTTAGAAGTATAAGATATTTGACTCGTATATCAGAATACTAAGCTGCGATGAATAGATACATCAGCATGTCGTTATAGAAAGTCAAGGTGCTACATGACTAGACTACATGACATTGGTCACACTCGCTTAACACACAAGCAACTTTTATTGGGAGATCGAACTTCTTTCTGCTGGAAATGTAAGGTGATCTTATCGATTCGTCATTTTTTTAATGTCTTGAATGTCTTTTAATCTTCATCTTTTATAGATTTCTAATTCCTCATTACTAGACACGCGAACGCTGTTCGGAGAAAATCTTCAACATAATTTTTAAAGCAATTGGTACATGTATAATTTTGTAAATTTTGTAACCTCACAGCATAATTTTTGAGTTTTTGAAAGCAATTGGTTCTTGCTACTTTATCTAAAATTCCATATTATTTATTGTCATATGCATCACAGTTCATTTTAAAAGCAATTGGTTCTAATTACTTTATTTAAAGTTTAGGAAATTATGACTCTTGCGTCAATAAACTACACACAACAAATTTATTTAATACTCTATATTAATTATCGTCTAAGGTCTCACCGTTTTATTTTGTAGTTTTATCATAAGCTTCTTATAATCTGCAATTTTTTGTGTGGTTTCTTTGGAATTTTTATATATTTTTTTTTCTTTTTGACCTTTTATAGAGTTCGTTTTAGCCTGTTCAAGTTCTCGTGCTCTTTAAACTAACGATCCAATTCGATCCAGGATGTTACAATAGGGAGAAGCAAATGCATCAAAAAAGTAAGTAAAAGCTGTAAACTAGTATATTAATATACTAAAACTTGTCAAAATCATTTAAACTGATGAGCAAAAAATGTTATAGATATTTTTAAATGATTTTTGAAACTGTATCCTCAAGATAGTATCAGAAAGATATGACGACAATTTTCTTAGACATTTTTTACTATTAGAGAAACTATTGTCGCTCATTTCTCATTTTTTTCATGGTAGTCCAAGAAATCTATATTCTCACATTAAAACCGTAATAATTTTCGTAACAAATACAGAAATATTTTTTTTTCTCACTTTATAAATATACATCTCAATCTGCCTACCTCTCACTTTATAAATATACATCTCTCTATCACTCACTTTATAAATATACACTTCATTCTCTCTCTCACTCACTTTGTAAATATACACTTCATTCTCTCTCTCACTCACTTTATAAATATACAC
>JAPMOQ010044764.1:40122-51662 GCA_026543055.1 Argiope trifasciata
CATTCTCTCTCTCACTCACTTTATAAATATACACTTCATTCTCTCTCTCACTCACTCACTTTATAAATATACATCTCTCTTTATCACTTAATAAATACACATCTCTAAATATCTATCTCCCACACGCACACTCCATAAATATACATGTGTCTCTAAATCTCTTTCTTTCTTTCGTTTAAAAATATTATTGTCAAAAAGTAGAAGCCTGTATCTAAGATTTTGTTCCAGCGATATTAAAATTGATATTGTGAATTATTCTTTAATAAAATATTAATAATTAAGAAAGCATTGCTATTTCAAATAGAATATGGAAATGAATTCTTATTTAGATTTCATTGTCATTTACAAAATTGCTTTCTATATTATCAGGTTTATGTTCTCAATATTTTAATATTTAATGTTAATAATCTAATATTAAAATCTTTAATCTCATGTTAATCTTTAATATTATTTTCAATCATATTTAATGCTAATAATTCAATATTAAAATCTTTAATGTTAAATTAATCTTAAATATTGTTTTTAATCTTAAATATTAATGATGATTTTGTTTTTCATAACTGTAAATATTTTTATTGTTTTATCAAATCAAAGATTTCAATAACAATTTTGAAAAATTCTTATTAACTTGTTACTTTCATTTACTTATTTCTTATTGTTTATAAATAATTTCTTATTAAGGAAAGTGTAAACAAGCTCAGTAGCTCTTCCCTCCTCTTTATCCCCCCCCCTCCCCGGTCTTCAGTTTGTATAGAACTCGTTGTTTTGAAGGTATGAATGTTAGCATATTCTAATAGATGGCAGCACCAACGTAAATTTCTAATTCAGTATGGATGCAGAAAAAGATTGTATTGATTTCAAAATTTTTTTCTATGCATAAATAAAAAAGAAATATTAAATAATTCAATTTCAGACAATGAAAAAAAAGGAATTTAAACACTTGGATTGAAAACTGCTTTTTATATTTTAAATATACAAATAAAATGAAAATTCAAAAAGTGTTCGCTGTTGAAAAAAATCTAAAATATAAAACACATTTCATTAAGCTCTGTTCACAAATGTAATACGGCCTCGAAAATGTTTGTTAAAATCGAGGCAGTTGACAAAATATTTCATTTTTATTTACTAAAATATTTTGTTTGGGTTCTAGAAAAAAAAATTATTGTTTTTGGTGAAATTCTAACGAATTGAAAACAGTTTGAACAGTTCAGATAATTTGTATAATTATCTCAGAGTTTTTAAATCACCATCGTTTAATTTTGCATCGTTGAAATTTTAAGTTACCTATAGGAAAAATTAGCTTCCGTTGATTTTTATTTTAAATCTTACAGTACGATCTATAATTTTTTTTTTTCTGAAAGTGACAAGACTTAAAATCTCTTTATGTCATCAAATATTAATATTTTAGTTAATATAAAAATAAACTGTTTGGCAATAAAAATAACTTGTATTAAATTTGTGAAATAGTTTACTAGCTGAAAAATGCTATATTCATTATTTGAAGGGAAAAAAGAAAAGAATTTATTTTCTTGAGGATTTAAGTTCATTTGCATACTGGTTTTAAATACATTTCTATCTTCACTCATATATCATTTACATAATGTAGATGTCAAAAACAAATTTTGTATGTGGAAAATGTAATATTTATTATTTTATACAGATTTTCCTTAAAAATATAAATACCATGAAGTCTACTAAAAGATTTCATGGTGCTTGCATGAAAATTAAGTTTTATTTTTAAATAAATGAAAGGGAAAGAAATATTTTTATTCCAAGCATCTCCTGTATTTCAATAAATATAAAATAGTCTTGGGTTAAAAAAATATATTATATACATAATGTCATATGTGAAGCTTAGGTAAAAAAAAAAAGTCCTAAACTCTTGTGCTGACATCTGGGGACTTGATAAAGAACTATATCTTGAGCTTTTAAAAGCAAATCATTCGTTTTTTATTCGATATTACGATATATTGTATATAAATAATGGTATGTGTTGTGAATTAATGAAAAATTTAGAGAAAATTGAATGCCTACTTGCATTTCAGAAAACCTTCAATACTGAGGAAAATAAAAAGGGGGTAAAAATATTCATAAAAAAAGTAATATGAAATAAAATGAAACACAATTCAACTATAATCAAATACTGATAAAATGGGATAATTTTAAACTGAACTTTTATTTATTTTTAAAAATCAGATGTTGTGGTACTTCTGAGAAGTTAGTCCCGAATTTTGGTTCTTGGACTTCATTGAAAACGCGTATCAAATTAAATTATTCAATAGCCCCAATGTTATTTATAAATATCTCATATAAAAAATGCTTGTAAAATTTAATTTATACAATTTTTACGTAAAGAAAGTTAATTATATAAATAAAAAAATAATTTCATTCTAGCAAATTTTGAGCCTATTGTATGTATAAAATAAGCTACCATATGTATTAAATGCTCAGATTTAAAAGAGAGAGAGAGTGAAATTTCTTGATGTGCTAGATTTTTTAACCCTTTCAGGGGCGGTGACATGCTCCATATGTCACCTTTTTACATTTTTTTTAAAACTAGAAAATCGCGTTGAAATAACTACATAAAATTTCCCAACGTTTTTAAGTCTTTATCTTGCCAATAGACGGCAGCACGAGTCTTGGAAAGTATTCTGTTTCCACACAAAAAATTCAAGATGGAAGCATGTTTTCATATGATGTAATTTGTCTTCATTTTATTCCAATAAACTTTATTTTCGAATTCAAAAAGCTCATTTTTTTGCGTCATTCATGTTAAAAAGCGTCATGAATCCCTAAAACTGCTTTCATTTCATAAAAATACCTTCTAATTACGAGTTGCATATTTGTGAATTCGCTCCAAAACATGTTCTAGATGCGCGGTGACATACCCAGTATGTCACCTACCCCCCAGCCCCCTAAGGACCTTAATTTTTTTTAACTGTAAATTACATGTCAGTAATAGGATATAATCAGATTTAAATAATTGTTTCGAAAAAAAATCATTTTTGGCATAGTGCCCCTGAAAGGGTTAAATTTTGGACAGTACAGAGTAACTCATTAGAATATATCAAGCATTTTGTGAGGGGAAGAGGAGTTCATATCCTCTTTTATATTCTCATTGGTTCTTCACTCTATTCTTCTCTATGTTGTACTCTGACAATTTTCATGATTCATTTTTTGCTGAAATTTTTTTATAATTTTTCAATACTTTCATCTATTTGCGCAGGAGAAAAAATTAGTATTGCTATTCGAAGATTTATTTCACATAACCGTAACCCATAGGAGCTGTATTCTTTTAAAATAATTACAATCTCGTGTGCATGTCTTCAAATAGCAATATATGAAATTTAGTTCTACTAGACGGAGTGAATAGATTGCCAGGAGCTCATATATAAGGAAAATGTCTTAATGACCGCTTATCATCTTACAGCGGTTCAAAATTACTATATCCGTCCCAAATTATCCTAATGTTGCTTCCAAATAGAACATTAATATAACTAAAATCAACTAATTGCAACCCTGTATAAACAAATTAAAAACTAAAAATTAGAAGCTAGTTAAAATTTTAAAAATAATATCTTAATTCAAAAGATTTTTTATGTCGTCATTATTTTAGCCCATAAAAAATAGCTTTGAATATGGATTTTCTTTGTTTTTCCTGGATATATATTCTCCAACACATAACCTCATTCTCCGTCAAGTAATATGACGTCAGGTTCCTCCAAATAAACATATAAAGTACAGAAGTTAACTTAACTATAATTTATTATCAGATACTCTGATCTACAAGTGGTCATCGTACAAACTGTAAGCATGAACGAGTCGATATAATGATTTTTCATTTTTTTATCATTCAGCGTGTGCAATGAAGTGAGAGCGTTTTGAAGATAAGTAACAATATATATATTTTGACATTTTAACATTTTACTGACACTGTTAAAAATTTGTAAATAATCCTATTTATACTTTCTTGACTGTGACTATATAACGAATGATAAATATTGACATTAAATTCTTTTTTTCAAAACGCTGGATATATAAACTAATCATTTCGAGAAAACTGTGCATTGTCAGAAAGGTTTTTTGGTTTACCTGCATCAAATTCACTGAGACATATTCATTCTCTCTCAAATCTATGCCTGACGTATAGGGAAAATAATTTAATTGATTTTTTTTTATATTTTACATTTTTTTTTTATATTTTATATTTTGTGATCCAAATTTGAAAAGGGACATTGAAAGTTAAATGATTGGATGTTTTTTTTAAGAGCTGAAATGCTCACGAATTCATAGGAAAGGTTCGGACTATTCGCATTCTTAGAAGGGGCAAAATTTGCGGGTCAGAATATTATGGGAAAAATCCTAGTTCTCAGTATAATACTTCAGAGCAATTTGTATTTACTGAAAAAGGTCTAAACTATAAAACATGATGAATAAACGTTAGATTTCTATTATTAAAATTTGTTAATTCAAGTTTTTACAAAATTATAGTTCTTTTTTATTTATTATTGAATTATTTTTACAGCATTTTAAAATTAGCACTCTCAGTCACATTCAATTATATTAAATCAAATTTTCTATGTGCCAATCATGAGAGCTTTTTCGCCATTTAAACTAGCTATATACGAAATCCATATGTAATTTAACTGAAAAAATGTATCTTAAAGGGTGGCGATCAGGCAAGAATGACAAATAATTCCATAAATCGATCACCCTTTAACAACTCACTCCTTAGCGAGGCAGAATCAGGGAAAATTGGATGCCTCGTAATAGTGAAATGAATAATACCTTCGAAGTTATATCTCACTAAGTAAACATTAGTTTCCATGCGATTGATATGTGTCGCAATTCTAATTTTTTGAAATAAAAAATTACATATATTTATTTAAAACTATATAATATTTTAATTTTTCGGATGTTATACATTTAATTGTGTCCAATAAGCATAGAAACATTATTTTGTATGATGCAGTATCTACAAATAGAATTTCGAAACTAAATTAGCATGTTCTATGAATAATGTTATCAGAAGAAAACCTCTTATCCAGCATCAGCGAGTTATTTTTTTATCGTCTTTGAAATAATAAGTTTTAAACTATTTATGTAAATTCCAATTAGAGTAGAAATAAATTTTAAAGGTATCATTTTAATTGGATTGGAGATCAAAATCGTAGAATCCTTTTAGAAAAAGTGCCTTTTAGAGATTTCATGAATAGAAGGTCAAAAATATTGGGAGCTAGATTACATATAATGTTGTAGTTGTCCAATTGGCAACACCATTTGAAATTAGTTTTGTATTTAAATAAAATAATGAGGTATTTTGATAGAACCTGTGATAGAACCCGGGATCTTTAGGCTAAGAAGTTCGGTTTCGCACAAAAAATAATATATGGAATAATATTGTTAAATATTGCCGGCATCGTGGCTTAAGGGGACCGTGTCTTCCTAGCGTTTTGGACGTACCGGTTCGGGCAGGGTTGTTTATCTGTGTTTTGTCTATAAGTAGTGTGAAGGTGCCCCCCCTTGTAAAAAGGAGTTGTGCAAGCGAATGTGAAACATGAGGTAGCTAAGTCATGCTCTTGGCCCTAGTTGGCGCTATTGAAAAACAAGAGACGTTAATTTAGGCTTAAAATTGCTTACTGAGATCAACGGACTTGTCAAAGACAAGTGCCTTTGGATACAACAACAACAATATCGTAAGCTATATACCATTTCAAGGATATTTTTATTTAAAATGTAATGCATTAAATTGTTTTCTATGTATTATCTTTGTATAGCTAAATAACTAAAAAATGCACATTTTGCTTAAATTGATAAAACATAGTTTTTCCATTTGAATGAAGCCAATGAGCATGAGTATTAAGATGGAAACATTTTATCAAATAAAAGTCCGCAATTGGGATCATATTTAAAATTGATAAGAACTCTTCGTTTTTAGTGCCTTTTTATACATGGTCTCAAGTTTGTTAGTGGTGTTTTGTTTTGTTACTTTTTGTGAGTAGGCAAAACATGAAAAATAAAGAAAATGGAGTTGATTTCTCAATCAATAAACAATGTAAAGTTTTAATATTGTATGAACTGGACATTAGTTTTAATTAAATTAGGAAGCAAATATTTAGAAGCCTAACAAATGACAGCATTCCAAAATTTTTAAAGAAATGTAAAGAAGCTTAGCGTCTACAAAACCATACTGGTAAAAGCGAGAAAAAGTATTCAAGATTAAGTAAATATGGATTTCATTAATAAAAAAAGTCCTCTGAAAGCATATCAAGTGAAATATATGAAAGATGAAACGCAATGTGATGTGAATGCGAGGATCTTTCGGAGCAGATTGCAGGAATTTGGCTGCATTCACGAGAAGTTGGCGAGAATCCCACCAAAAAAAGACATTTTTAATTCAGAAATAATTATTGAGAAGATCTAATCCCACGATAATTGTATGAAAGAATAATGGTGAAATTTGATTTGGAGTGATGAGACCCCGATTTTAATATATGGTAGAGATGATATGAAGTATTTAAGGAGAAAAATAAGAAATTTCCATTTTTGAAGTATTGTATTTATTATTCGTTTCAATCAATGCCCCTTTTCGACGACTCTACTTAGCTAAGAGTTGGAAAGATAAGTATATTAACTAAACTGATCTTTCTTTGATCTCTCCTTCCGCTCCTGAAGATACCTTTCCTTCAGTTTTTTTACCACGTGTGTTTATGAGTATCGGGTCGTTTTTGACTACACTATTTTGTTTTAACTCAGATTTTCGTATCAATTGTTTGTATCGCTAATAAAGAGGTAAAACCTTTCAAGAGTTATTTAAAATATTCAAAATCAAATAAAAAACGAAGTGTTTAAAAAAATATTTTATAAAAATGTTAATTAGCAAATTTTAAGAACATAAATAATTCATTTATTCATCATAATATAATATATAGGGCTCGTATTGTAAATAAAAATTGCTCTAAAGTATTTTATTGTGAATTGGAATCTTTTCTTGACAATATTGAGAATTATCCGCAATTTTTTGACTTCCTAAGTTTGTGCATAATCTGAACTCTCCATGTTGTTAAATGTAAACATTTTTTCAGTCCATCTTTTCTCTCGCCCTTATTTTGACTAAATAAACATGTTCGAACGCATGCGCAAAAGCGCGAATGCTTTCCAAATCCAAGGACGAATATCAAACACTCAGTTAGTTTTATGATCCAGGTTGAGTGAAAGCAAAATTCAAGGGTAAAGCTTGTGAGACGAATGGGAATACGAAAATCCAAAAATACATGTACTCATATTATAACCCAAAAATATATACCTCATTCCTAAAATATTGCCATCTATACGTAATCCTTTCCCCAATAGTAAAGAATTTATAATATTTTCTACACTATCCTATTTCACTACTAAAATGACCTGGAAGTAGTCCGGACCTTAACCCAATAGAAAATCGATAGTACAGGCTAAAGAAACGTGTTACACGGAAGTTATCCAGCAATAAAACCCAGTTATTTGAAACCATAATTCACGCATGATATCGCATTATAACAGCAAAGAAATTAAACAGATTGATGAACTCCAAGTGATATTGTTGAAAAATTATTGATTGTAATTGAAAAATTGTAATTGATGTTAAATTTTATCCTTTTAAATATTAACTTTCATAAGTAAGAATTTTCAAATAAATCATTATTTCTTTGCTTCTTTTTAATCTTTTTGACGATAAATATTTATTATAGCTATTATTTTATTAAGTTTATGATTAAATTATATTAAAAATAATGTATAATTTTATAGTATTTTTCTTAATAAAATTGTTATTAAGGTCCGTTAAACTTCGAAAATAGACTTTTTCCACTACGTTTTATCAGGTTTGGTCTCTATTAATATTTTCTTCCTTCAATTCGTAAAAAATACAAAAATCATCCAAGTATCCCATTAAAATTTTAAAATTGGGTTTTCCGGAAAATTTTCATCGTTTTCAACAACTTTTGCTGATTACGATAAACATATTGAATTTTTTTATTATATTTTGAAAATATACAGTTTTTAATGATGGTGATTTCATGATTGTTTTGTCTACTGACAATCAATGTTTTTTTAATTGAATTTTTTTAGTACCAGTATTAATATGAAGTAGAAATAAAACTTTTTCAGCTTTTAATATACTTTTTTAATATCTCAAAAACAAACATACTTTTCGAACTACAAAAAAATATGAGCTATTTAAGTGGGCTGCGCTTTAAGCAAATGAACACTGTAGAAATGGATTGCACAATTCAAATTGTTTATTTTCAGTTTTATTGGCAACAATTAGGGTCTGATATTCAAGGCTAATGAGTGATTTGGAATACATATTTGGCACGATTGCTTATTTTATAAACAACGACTAGAGATGAAAATATTATTGCAGTGATCGCGAATAATTAACATATTATTTTGTTAATGAAATAGCAGTAAGTCTGGAATGGTCAAATCAGTCATTTATAAGTATTAGATGTAATATGGATTTAATAGTCGCCTTGTACTTAGTACTAAACCAATTGTAACTATAAATGGAATTTTTCCACTTGCGATACATTGCTCATATGAACGGAAACTTCAATTCAAAAGGCGAACGATGAGAAATGTATCAACATCTATAATACAGAAACATTCAGAATTTTTAAATCATAAAAGTGTGGTCTTTCACCAGGATGACATTACACTACAAGTAAATGTAGCCATCCAATGGAAGTGCTTGAAAGGTGATCTGTCCCATTTCTTATACAGTCCTGATTACTGCAAAGGAAAAAGAATTTCACCTTTTCGAACTGCAAATATTGTTTTAGCATTTTTCAGCAATAAGCAAAAGACACTCAATAATGAACTTCCTTAAAGGACGGCAGGTCATTATCAAATAAAATGACACGCATCTAGTGTCATAAAATGACACATAAATAGTTCTTAGCTTCTTTTTAATTAACCATAAAATTCGGTTTAACTCATAAGAAGTCTTCTTTGAAATCTAATGGCTGCAAAATAAATTATATCTATATTTTGAAATAAATGATAACAAATATTTAGCTTGAAACGTTAAAAACTCGATTTGATTTATCTAAGAGGAACCTCGAAAAAGATTTCATAGCTGCAAAAACAAGTTAATGAATTAAGCAAGAGCCAGTAACTTAATATTATCATTTATAATAATGTTAATCATATTCCTTGTTATACATTTTATCTTTTGTCATAAATAGGTCGCAAAAGATATAAGAGAATCTAGCTTTCTAATGAAAATGAATTTCATGATAATGATTTACAGTATATTAACCTTTTGAAATGAATTTTTTTAAATTCCTGATTAACACTTTTTGTTGCCATTTATAACGTTCCTTCTTCTATTGGGTTGTTCGGAAAGTCATTTCGTATTTTTTTTTTTTTGTCAAAATGAAAAGAAATTTTCGTTTAATGAATAAATTATTTATTAAATTATAAAATTGCCATTCTGGTCTAATACCTTTTGCCATATTTTTGGTAGTAACATGATTACACGCTCATAAAAGTTTTGGTCTTTGCTGTAAAAAAAACTGATCGAGGTGGTTTTTGGCCTCCTCATTTGAAGGAAAAATTTTGCAAATCAGTTCTGGTACTGATGTACTGTTAACACATCTTCTCCACACATATTGGCTAATTTATTTCTGGCTTGAACAGCATTTTTACCTTTTATAGCAAAAAAGAAAAAAATGACGAAAATGCTGTTTATTGCTCTCCATATTTAAAAGGGCACCATCCAAAAACTACTGCGAAGAATCAGCTGCACTTTTTCACACTCAAGCCTTGCTATATCAGCTCTTAAAACATAAAATGATTTTGCGGTTTAAGTATGAAATTGGGTGCGAAAAATGCAATTAAATCCTTTGTCAGGAAAAAACGAAATTACTTTCCGAACAACCTAATATAGAGAGAGCAAAGGAAACTTTGAACATTTCAGTATATTCCAATAATATTTCTATTTTAAAATAATAACTATTATAACTCAAATACAGATTTAAAAATCGAAGAATCCAATAATTCGATGCAAAAGTCTGGCGAATTATTTAAGATCGAATAATTAAAATCTCAAATGGCTATTTTAGAACATTTTCTATTCATTATAATTTTGAAAGAGGAAAAATGTTGCTATTTGCTTCAAATTTTTTTTGTTCAAACCTGATTTTTTATATTATAATAAAGATATCTTTATCAATATAATTGCCATTTTCTAGATGTTTATTTTATTTCACCTCTTCTGGCTGTAAAAATTAAATTCTGTGATCGATTTTTTACTACTTCCTTAAGTATCAAAGTTTTGAAATTTTATGCACTTGAAAGAGCTGAAGGGAATAGAATTCAATTGATTAAATTTTGATTTTACACAGCAGGCACCACATAGTTTTTTAAATCTGCAATTATTAATAGTTCCTATAATATTTTTTTAATAATTGGCTATAAATTTGAGACTAAAAATACAAAAAATATTTCTAATCCTACCTTTTAGCACGTTAATAAAAATAGGTTTATAAAATATTCCTTTAATTGTTTTATATTTCAATGCATAGGAATCGAATATCATTGAACTGATATAGCAGTCGGATATTATTTATTAGGATGAAAAAAGTATAAACAAAATATTTCGCAAAAAGACATGTTTTCCTATGTAATATTTTTTGTCCTATTAAAAATATCTCTATTTCAAAGACCTAAAATCTTTTGGGTATCTTTTCTTAGCTCAAAAGTCTGAAAACAAGTGAAAAATAATAAAAATTGCGAACACTATATTTGTTAGGTGATGCACCTTCCCATCTAGAAAGTTTTGTATAAAAGTAGAATTTCACCAGTTTAATCTCACTTTGCCAGACTACGAATTATCTCAAATAAATTGTTCAATCATGCTGTTAACCTCGTTCGGATCTAACAGGATAATGGACTTTAAATTGCTCAGATAGCCGCTGATCTTATCAATCGTTCGCAAGAAAAACGAAATCTTCACAAAACGATAATGCTCGCTAATGTCATTATATCTAAAAAGACAATTTTCTTGACGATTTTTTGATGATTTCATGCCGATATAAGGAGCTTTTATCATATTTGCCACTTTTTTTTACGTGACAAGACGATTTCAGAAAGTTTTCCTTTTCATAAATAGTATATAATAATGTATATGATAAATTATCATTTTCTTAAATTCGTAAATTGTTCAATAGAAATGTACGCTAAATTTAACATCGTATTTATGAACGTTTATTACACCGATGTGACTATTTTACAAAAAATAATTCAATACACTTAATCCAGAAACAAAGTAAAGTAAGGAAATTATCTACTGAAATTTGTAGAATGTTTAGAAAAATATGTACATTGTATTTAGTGAGCGCTAGTGCTGCTACTACTAAAACAGAAATGAACTGAATAACTTTAGAATAAATGTTAGTACGATTGAAACAATTATTGCCTAGGAATCAAAATTAAACAATTAAAAAAAGAATCCTGTCTGAGGGTGACCCTTGAGAAAGTCCTCAGACCGGATTCTTTTT
>JAPMOQ010044764.1:51762-65550 GCA_026543055.1 Argiope trifasciata
AAGAATCCGGTCTGAGGACTTTCTCAAGGGTCACCCTCAGACAGGTTAAGGTCACCCTCAGACAGGCACTAAGTGTTAATCCCTGTCTGAGGGTGACCCTTGAGAAAGTCCACAGACCGGATTCTTTTTTTAATTGTTTAATTTTGATTCCTAGGCAATAATTGTTTCAATCGTACTAACATTTATTCTAAAGTTATTCAATACACTTAAGAAATTCGTTTCACTTTCTGCAAAGCATCAAGAAAGAAGACTTTCGGATGAAAAATTTTTAAACGAAAAAGTATTAGTTTATTTTCTTTAGTATTTTAAACGCACTAGTATTAGGACAACAATACATTCAATTTAATTATTTTATATAAAATTTATTATTAATTTATCATGCAATCTTTCAATCTAACATATCCTTACAAATGGTTAATGCACTACCAAATAAAGTAATACAATTATTCTACTACCCCATAAAAATTAATTGATTATTCCAGTTATTACTTTTAGGAACCTCCTCACGGATTAGTATTTGGAAAAAAAGAAGAAAACTAGGTATGCCTTTTAGGCATTTGACGTTACATTTTGGTACAGATCTGCAACAATAAGATGGCATACCAAATTTCTATTTAACATGGTCGCTACACATTTGGAATTAACATATTTTCATTCCTGTGATTGTACAGACCTGAAGACAGGCAAACCTATGATAGATTTGGTTCAAAATTTGATTATATATTTATACATCACATAACTAAACTGTGCACCAAATGTTACTCATCTAGCACTTTTTCATTTATCTTTTGCATTCGTATATATGAGAAGATGAATTTCCCGTGCATAAGTTTAGTACAAAGTTTTATAGCGATGCAAAAATTCAATATAAAAATCGAATACCAAATTTTATCAGCCTAGCTTAAATCTGTTCTATTTTCAATTATCATGTTCACAGAGAGACAGATATGATTCCAAAAATCGGTTACTGTTATATTTAGATTCAGAGCAGTCTTAAACTTAAGAAATCTGAAAATTTCGATTTGGAATATTTATAATAATTCATTCTTTTATGTTTTATATACGAATGAATAATTAGTTTTTTTGAATAATGATATTATTTAAAACATTGTTTTAACAATGAGGTTTTTTTAAGGTATGAAATAGGGGGTAAAAAATTGATTTCGAAGATTCATCTCTACAGGTATGGGACATTTCAAATGTAAATGCACAGAAAAAATGCAAAACTTTCATGTTGTAGGAGTATAGTACTTATCCGTGTTTATATATGGAAGCCCTCTGTATTTTTAAAGATCCTCAGTCGTTTTGATTTCACCAAAATATGACAGAAGTAATAAAAAAAAATAATCTCCTTTTTAACAATCTAATGGGAAAATGTTTTTGTCACCCTATTTGATTTAAATTCATAATTGAAATCATTCCTATTTAATTACTTTGTCTTTTACTTTGATTTAAAAAATATATAATTAAAACTAACCAAACATGTTTTTTATAATTTTTCTCTCTGTTATTACTTAATATAGTAATTTTAAATTTGATATTTTGACTAGAAATTTGAGATATTGAATCATTCTACAGCAAATTATTGTACATAAAAGAAAAAAACTATATATAATGAAATAAGAGTGAGGGAGGGATGAAGTTAATATAACGATAAAGCAGCATTTTCTTTTAATTTTAACTTTAGTAAGAGTGTGTAATTAAAGGATTAAATTACATAATAAAATCTTTTGAATTTTATCATAAAAATAAAACAAATTGTGCAAAAAATTAAATTTTAAAGGATTATCAAAAATATAGGAAACTTGTATGGAAATGAAATAAATATTAAGAATTTATGGTTTTGGTTAGTTTGAGTATTAAGTTGTAAAAAATCATTTTTACAGAAGAATATTTTTGGAAAATATATGCAAACACTACTTTAATTTTGATTAATTTGCATTTTAAATAATTTTTGATCTTCCAAAATTTTTTTCATTTTGAAGAATACTTGTATCAAATTTCATCTCAATTAAACACAAATTCTTGAGGAAAACATACACTTCGTTTTATATACTCAAATAAATATGGTATCAGAATTTTTTTTTAATTTAAGGAACACTAGATGGCATCAAACTATTGATAGTGATTTGATACTGAATTTGATACTGAATCGATCGATCAGTGTAGCTTAAATCGAAGTTTCTCAATCTAAATATGTTATGATTCTGAATTTCATTAATCGAACCCACTATCAAAACTGACAATTTTTGAATAGCAAATGATGTGGGGATTCTTCAGTGTTTGAAAGCTTGTAGGAAATATGTATTATGTGGGATTAATTCACCGACTATACCTGTTATGGGCAATTAATGTGCAGACATAGAAATGTTCTTCACATTAACGAAAAAAGCATTTTCTTCTTTTATTTAACATTTTAGAAAAGCACACATTCTGATACTTACTTATCTGCTTTTTATACTATTTTTAATTTAAAGATATTGATTGGAAAACAAGTATACCTAAAAAAACACCATTGGAAAACATTGTATTTAGTTCCCCATGCGTATAAAAAAAGCAACATTTTAAAACATTATTTTTTTACGTATTTATTAATAGTTAAACTTTCATACTTTTAAAGCTTTAAAATTCTTGTATTTATTTTTTAAAATATTGAGGAGTTATTTCATTAATCTTGTTAACGTATTGGAGGGTTTTTTTATTATGTATTATCTTCTTTTAAAAGGAGACATCAGTAATTGTATGATATTTGCTTCCATGCAACTATTGATTCACCTGATTCTTAAAACGAATTTCATGAAAATGCTCACATTTTAATATCCTGGTTTTGGATATTCGTATATCTATTTTAAGCCTTGTTATGGCACATTATTTAGTCTATATCTGAATGAAATCTGGATACGAATTCCACATTATAAGTAAATTTTAACTTTGGGAGGGCGAATCTATTTTAATCTGAGACTTAAACTCGCTAGAGAGCTTTAAAACCGCACTTATTTCCAAAAGCAACGTACGCATTAAAATCAAATTAGCCTTTTTCTACTTTTTTAGCAACGATTGCACCAGCTTCGGGCTTTGTACAACTCAACCCCGAACTGCAACGAAGCGTCTACGAAGATGACGTACCTCATGATGCATTCTTGTTTTTCATAAAAAGAACCATGTAGGTCACATCGAAACGATGCAAAATGGCGATTCCATTTCAATATGAATTTTTTTTCTCTGGGAATAAATGAAGAGACTTTCGCATACAAAGAGCTATTTATTGCTACTTTTCACACAAAAGAAACTATTTGTACAAGAGAGAACAGGTTTTTCTTTTTTTTATCTTTGAGAATGATTTTCTTTTTATAATTATATCGAACGTGTGAACATTCTTGAAATCAAAAAAATTCACATCTGAGTCTAAGTAGTATTTTGTTTTACCATGTTTTTGTTTCTTGTTTACTGTATTGCAAATGTCTAGAAATATAACGTCAATAAAAGGAAGGAAAGTTTGCCACAAGTACAAAATGTTGCATTTAGTTTGTTAGAACAATTTTAATAATAGAGTTCAAATTTTTTTAAACAAGACTTATTCGAAATATATGCTATCTTTGCAACTTTTCTTATTTATTTATTTATTTGAAAAGCTTATTTCAAATAAAAATGAAAATTATTTCATTTTTGCGTCAAATTGAAAGCATGTTAGAATTTTCATTAATAGTTAAACATACTTGAATCAAATTAATTTTACAATAATAAACTTTCTTTCTAATTTGAAGCTTAGTTTTCATTGAATAACATGAACTTTGCGTCTTTTATGCACTATTAATGAATTTTACTGATAATAATAATTAACTTTCAAAATTTCTTTTTCCTTTAAAAAACTAAGGTGTGAAGCAATTTCAGGCAGAAAAAATGTTGAAAATGTGCAATTTAAAACAATTAAATACTGTAGGGTATTAATTTACTTGTGATTTTTAATTCAGTTTTTTTATAATAAAAAAGAATTGATTATTATTATTATTAGCTTTGATTATTAAATGTTTTGATAATTTATAAGACTTTCGTGGATTTCATGCAAAAAATTCGTATTCTAAATAAATTTTATTAACCATTACAAAGGATGAAAAACATGTATATAACTGAAGAACACATTTCTAAAATATGTATTAATCAGAGATGCAGTTATTAACTCAGAACTTTTCTGAAACAACTGTTGATTATTTACTTCAAATCTGATGTTTCAAACTTGTACAATTTTCCTAATTTGAAAAAAAGATAAATAAATTGCAATGGAATTTTACAAGAACTGTAATGATTTTTGATTTTTCACACCATACTGAGCAGGCAACAATTCCAACCACTCAAAACACACGAGGTAATTAATAGGGAAACAACCAAAGTTTTCCATACAGGCACTTAAATTCCATTTCTTCAATCTTTCATATCACTGTTTACTCCGAAACCAGCAGAGACAGTAAAACATCTTTCATTTTGTCGTCAACAATCATAAACAAACAATGGCTCAAGCAATTATCTTTCACTCAGTCTTTGTCCACTTAAAATAACAACGATCCCCCTTCGTGAGACATTTGAACATCATTGCATCGTCCTGGAACAATCTGGCACTTTCATTTTTCCTTCTACCACATAGCTGGCATGGGCATGGGCATGGGTGCAGAGTATGGCCTCCTCATCATCATCGGGTTTACATATGGTGAAGGTGCTGGAGGCACCGGCACTCTTCTGTAAGGCATGGCGTACATGGAAGCAGCTGCATATGGTACAGCCATTTGAGGCATTTGGGGCATTTGAGGCATTCTCTGCCTAATCGCCACCATAGGGTACCTAGGTCGAGCCAAGTAAGCAGGATGGGCAGCAGCTGCTGGCACCATGTTCATGGCTGGTCTTCTAAAGGTCATATATGCTTGCTGCCTGACAGGCACCATTTGTGCCTGCATGGGCGTTGCTGATCCATAGACCCCACTGTCCTGGAAGACAATTTGTTTAATCTTGGTTTGAGACCCAGTGTGGCCTCCTGTTTCTGAGCTGCCACCATAGTTTGATCCGCCGTAATTTCCTCCACCCTGTTCATATTCGCTAGTTCCTTGACCTCCATGGGCCGCATCAGCATTGATGTGAATGATTCGTGTCGTGTGATGTGGAACCCTGAAATAAAAATAAGCATGTTTAATTCAAAGAATAATATTTGAATTTCTGCTTTATATTTAAGAAAATAAAAGAACAATTAAGTACAAAGTACTATTTATAATATATTTTAGAGAAAAATATATAGGGTACAATATATTTCATGGGGCAACATGTATATTGTTTATGTAATATTATAGAGATTAACTCATATGTTGCATACAACTTACTTTAAAAGGCCATACATTGATTGTGTATAAATATTTAAAAGAGTAACATATATGTATTGTGCAATATGTTTTAAAGGACAAAGCAAGTATTGTGTTGAACATTTTAAGGGGCAACAATTAAAATAAGAGCAGTTTATTTCAAAAAGCAGAATACATATATTGCGAACAATAATTTTTCAGAAGAAATTCATTCATCGTACAATATAGTTTAGAGAGCAAAATATGTCGAGTACAGCATAATTCAGAAAGCAAAATATTTTAGGAAGCATTTGTTATGAGCTGTATATTTTAGGAACATGACAAATACTGCGTAAAATATTTTAATCAGCAACTATTATACTAAATGGAATTTCTTTTAGAAAGCAATACACATGCTGCGTATAACATATTTTAGGGAGAAATTCATGTCATATGTACAACATAATTTAGAGAGAAAAATATATTGTGTACAACATAATTTAGAGAGAAAATATATTGTGTACAACATAATTCAGAGAGAAACATATATTGCGTGCACCACATTTTAAAGAAACAAACATAAATCCCATTTGACATATTTTAGAGACAATTATTTTTAAATTATTGGAATAATTACCAACCCAGTACGTTACAAGGGACCGAAGAAATAGTTTTTAAATGCAAACGTCAACTGGTATAATTTTCATGCACAAGGGTACAAGGTACATTTCACGTATTGATCTATTTTAATATTTTTATCTGCTCCCTTATTTAAAGGCAAAATCTTAGATCTGATAAAAAAATTTGAAAATTAGAATTCATTGAAATTCAAATCAGTGTTAAAAATTCACATTTCAATGAATATTATTACCATATATAAAAAATTTCAAAATTATCTATGAAATTAAGTCATTAACTAATAGAGGAAAAAGATATTATTGTAAGGGTATGATTATGAGTTCTTTGAAAGTTATTGTGCGCGGAAACAAACGCCACTTTTGAATCGCCTCGCACGACCTACTGATCGCATCACTGATTTCGAAGTAAAACCTCCTCATTAGTACACCTCACGGATCTCTGAGCCTCTTCCAGATGACCAAGACAGTTAGCAGAGCTGAAATGTTCACAGACAGCATCCGATGCAATCAGGAGATCACAGAAGCAGGATAAATATCGATAAAGAAGAGAGCGTGACCAACTCATTCTGACAGAAATTGGCGGGAAAAATGGATGGCTTTTGTTAGAAACGCGAGCAGATGTGTTCTAAATTCATAAAGTAACAGTTTCTGATGCAAGAAAATGCCTACCTTGTGTCAATATGTCGTGCGTGAAGCAAATTATTTATTTTAATAAGAAAAGTAATTTTCTTTGTAATATCTTGGGGGAATAACGTGTTCAGAAAATTATAGTCAAAGATATAGCCTCAATTAGGTATTTCATACTTTTTATTACATGCAGTAACCAATTTTTTATTGTAGCATATTCTGATATTTCCTGGAGTAATTTTTGGTCTGTTTGAATTTTTCTTTTTTTTTTTTTTATTACTCATATTAGCACAATTTCTTACCAGTTGGCCATACTGAATTGCATATTTTGCCATATTTTAGCATCTTCTATCCTGAAATAATCCAATTTTCATAATTTTGTTGAAACTTATACCATAAATTTTTATTTAAAACTATTTTTATGTGCCTATATTTATATATACAAATTTTGAAATGTATGATTCGACTGAATGTTAATGTAGTAAAAAAATATTTTCGTTAAAAAATATATCATTATAAAAAAGGATGAATATATCATTTTCCATGAATTCATGGACATTTTTATTTCGTTAAATACTAAAGTAAAATATTTACAATCATTCATAGCAAAAGTTAGATCACTTTTCTTAACTAGAACCTCTTAGCTTTTGCTACGAATTTTATTATGATTATGCTTTTGATTATTATTATTAAATATTAATTAAATCATTCAGTACATTTATATCACATAAACGAAATAAATTAAAGTTGGTTGGAAATAAACTCTCAATTTGTCAATCATTTATGAAGAAGATCATCCCTGATGTATTTTTTTATGGTTGGCTGTTTGTTCCGTTATATTTTATGAAAAAAATAAAAAATAATAATTTTAGCGAATGTATTTCTACTAAAAGAGAAATATTTGATATGGCAAAAGAGAATCTATCACTTTTTTTCCATAATTTTTGTTTATTGCGACTAGAAAAATGTTTTTTTCCTTCTTCTACTAATTTTAAACTAAAAACAATCGCGTCTCAACTCTTTAAATTTTGTTCCACTGATTGTAATGCTGTAGAGCTTAATGCAATAAAATACAAAAAGCTGTGAGTTTCCTTTTACTTTTTCAAAAATGAAAGAAAAATGACTACTGTTTGAAAGAAAAAAAAATTAAGAATAACCTTCTTTCCATTCACAATAAATAGATGCCTTGCGAAGAATTTCATCTGAGTGTAACAAACACTTTCATTCAACAGAAAATATACACAAATTTTTGTTTAATTTTTTTATAAATTAAATAGGACAAAATCTTGTGTATAGGAAGGCGGCACAATAGAAAATAAATATCAGAATCTCTGGCATTATAAATCAATAAAAAATTACCCTTTTTTACTACAAAATTTATTTTGAGGTTGTATGAATACATTGTATCAAAATAAATTGTAATCAAAATTGGAAAGCTTATCAACAGAGCATATTCTTTTTGAGTGTATTGTAATGTTATATTACAATATATATTTTTATATTGTAATTATTATTTTTATTGTTTATTTAATTTATTTTATTTTATTTATTTTTATTAATTATATTTTTATTTAATTTATTTTGCTCATTATATTTTTTTAAAATCTAATGTTTATTTCAAAACTTGTACAAGTCATGGCAATTCTTAAAAGTGGTTATACAGGTTTTAATTAATTTTTTACGATTCTTTTTCCTTAATTATGAAGAATTTCTGAATTTTTTTAAAGATATGTGCAGTGTAAGAGATCGTTTTTTTTTAATAAATTAATTGATTTATTTTATATTCTACCTCATTTTTAATATACATTTAACATTTAACACCACACAGCATCTCCATTTCTAGGGCTCGTATGGCTCCTTTGTGATTTGGCATAGATGTAAATGGACTTTATTTTTAAAATTACCCCGAAATCAATTTGAAACAAATGTTTTATTAAAAATTAATTTCTTTCTTAGATTTTCTTGATGAAAATGCAATAGTTTTATTTTTCTGTTAATAGTCCAAGTTAGTTAACAGTTCTGTTACTGACAGATATTCTCATTTGTGCATAAGATTATTGAAATGGATATTCGGTGTTAATAAATATTCTAATTATTGAATGAATGTAATAAGATTTATAAATTTCTGAATTACTGTTAGAATGTTAACATTATCCTGATGCATTATTATTCTTAGAATTTCTGATTGTAATAACTTATTTATTTGCAAATTGGAAAACAAGCTTCTTTAACAGACCTGATTACGAATTCCTCTTAGCCGATTGGTCACCTAAACTGACATTAAAGAATTTGACATATTCCTTAAATATCTTAATATGAAAATACTTGGGAAATAAAGAAAAAAAAGAAGTATGATTTACGATAAATCTAATCATAAATATACTACCACAATTGTAAAAATACACTGCAGCAAATTCTTCCTCGAGCTTAATTTTGATTTTTTTCCTTTTGTGTTCTTTATTAATCCGAAAACAAACATATCTTCATTGGAAACTTGAAAACCAAAATGGAGTTTTCCGCATTTGTACCAAACGATATAATCTCTCCTACTTAAAAATTGCTCAAAGCAATAATTCTACCAATTGCATGCTTCTGTCAGACGAATCCTATTGGCACTGCACGCATCCACGATCAACCGGGGGCAAGAGATCTGTAGAATGACATCTCTCTTCAAGAACAAACATTTCTAGATTTGTACTTAGAGAAACGGCAAAATATCCTAATGGAGATGCCATCTCGATTCCCCTCAGTGGAACTAACGCACATTTAGATGCCACAAGGAGGATTTCCTGCTATTTAAGCGGCATTTTCATTGAAAACCAAACATACATACCTACTTAACTTGTGCCTTAGAGGGGAAAAGATACAATCCTTCTATCCACAATTATCTGTATTCATACATAAAAATATCTCTTCATATTCGTTCGTGAATTTGATGCTTTAATTCCAAACATTTTGTGGGGTTAAATTTTGTAGTGCCATTTCGCTTAAAATTGTAAGTGTGTGCTCCGAGGCAAAACGATTTGACAAACAGGCAACCTAGATTATCATTAAAAGGAACGTGTAATATGATGTTCATATAAGATGTGAGGCTGTGTTTGGGGGAGGGGGTTGCCTTTCCATTGAAAACAAATTGTACATACTTACTTAGCTTGTACCTTAGAGGGCAATAGAGACTATACTTCTATCCTCAATTAAATCAATAATCTAAGTACATCACTTCATATTCGTTCATGAATTTGATGTTATAATTCCAAACATTTTATGATAAAAATTTATACTGTCATTTCTCTTTGAAGATGTATATTTGTGTTCAGAGATTCAGCAAAGCAATTTAACAGCGAGACAACCTAGATTCTCATAAAAAGAAACATGTAAAATGATGTTTATGTAAGTTGTGAATTCATGCTAAGGGGAAGGGAGCTACCTTTTCATTGAAAACAAAACATACATACCATTTAGCTTGTGCCTTAGAGGGCAATAGAGATCATTCTTTTATTTTAAATTATCTGTACTTAATTCTATCTCTTTATATTCGTTCATGAATTTGATGTTATAATCTCAATAATTTTATAAGGTAAAATTTTATAGTGTTATTTCGCTTAAAAGACGTATGTTTGTGTTCAAAGGTTCGGCAAAACAATCTGACAGCAAGACAATCTATATTCTCATAAAAAGCAATATGTAAAATATGAGCTTCTGTTTAGGGATAAGAGGTTACTTTTTCATTGAAAAAAAATCATACATACCTACGTAGCTTGTACCTTAGAGGGGAAAAGACACAATCATTCTATCCTCAATTTTTACTTAAATCTAAGAATATCACTTCATATTCGTTGATGAATCTGATGCTATAATACCAAAAACTTTAAAGAGTAAATTTTCACAGTGTCATTTCGCTTAAAAGTTGTAAGTTTGTACTCAGAGGCAAAACGATCTAACAGACAGACAGCCTAGATTATCATGAAAAGGAATATGTAAAATTATATTCATGTAAGATGTGAGCTTTTTCTAGTAGGTGTAACCTTTTCGTTGAAAACAAAGCCTGCATACCTACTTAGCTATGGGAGAGAGAAAAAAAAAGATAACCAATCTATCCTTATTTATTTATATTTTAAAATATCAGCTCACGATCGTTCATGAACTTGAAGTAGTGATTTCAAAATTTTATGAGGCAAGAATTTATAATGTCAATTTTCTTTAAAAGACAAACACAGCTCTATGTTTTTATTCGGAGATTCAGCAAAGTATTGTTCATTTCAGTATCTTGAAACTACTTCTTTTCGACAAATCTGTCTCACTGAGGGGTGATATCCGGAATAATGAGCACATTTCCGCAATGCTTCATCATTCTTCGACATCTATTCTCACCTTATTAATTAGTTTTCTGTGCAATTTTTTTTCTCATGCATGTGAATTATGAGTCACCGAATTATTTTATTTTAATTCCAAAATTTATTTATTTTATTTCATCTTCCATTAAACATCTCCCCCTTTCATCTTTTCTCTCATTCCTGTTTAACGAATTAAACCCATTCTAAAGGATGCGCAAATGCGCAGAGGATTTTAGAATCCATTGGCAAACATTACTTTGTTGGAACATCTACTTAAATTTTCGTTAAAAGAGATGGTATTTATAAGAGATCTGAGTTTCTACCAGAAGGATTTCTTGTTATCAAGAAACCTTTCCATAGAAGACAGGCTCATTGCCTTTTTAATTGCAAATGAACCAAAAAAAAATATATCTTCTTTTCTCATTTGGATAACAGAATCAGACTTTCATCTCTTAGACATTTGATCACAGCCACCCACGATTTCAGTGTTATAGTTTAATTAATTAGCGAAGAAGTAGATTAAGCATACAAATGGATTGAATTAAAAATATTATACAATTTTGGCAAGTTTTCTGAATTCCCTGTTGGGAACATATCTGAGGTCTGAATTGTAAATTGTTTGTCTCAATAAAATTATTCCAGGAAGAATTTCCTCTTATTTAACAAACTTTTCATTGATAACAAAACTCACATATCTAATTAGTTACCATCCAGAGAAATAAATAACTCATATTCCCCAATTATGTATACCTAAGCCCTAAGATATCACGTTACGGCTGTCATAAAAGATGAAGATTTAGATATAAGATTCTGTAAAATATATGTTGGGGAGATAATACAATTTATAATTTTGTTAAAATTCTGAAGCCTTTACACGGCATATTCTTTGGTACTAAGTTGTAAAAACATTACATTTATAGTCAAAATCACACCCTCTTTAGAAATACATTCTTATAATATAAATTAAATTGAAAAATAAAAGCAACACTTTTCTGAAATATACAACAAGATGCAGTAGCTAATTTTAACAATATATGGTCGAAGATATGAAATTGTATTATTGTCTTTTCTGTTTAGTCAACGTTATAAATTCTTCATTGACACTGTAATAGATGTGAAATAAATTTCTATCCTCCACCTCTAGGCTCTCTAAGCACGAAGCGAACGTTTTTAAAGGCTGAGCCAAAAATATCCACTGTCAAGATAGATCAAAAATATTTGAAGACAAAGCAAATGAAGGATATGAAGATAAAGTAGGAAAAATATGAAGACAAAGGATAAAGGATATGAAAATAAACATAAAGTATTTAAAGACAAAGAATGAAAGATATGAAGATATATATAAAGGATATGAAGATAAACATAAATAATATGAAGATAAACATAAAGAATGTGAAGAAAAACATAAATGATGTGAAGATAAAGAATGAAGGATGTGAAGGCGAAGAATGAAGGATATGAAGATAAAGGGTAAAAGGTATGAAGAAAAAAAAATGAAGGATATGAAGATAAAGGGTAAAAGGTATGAAGACAAAAAAAATGAAGGATATGAAGATAAAGCATGGGAAATATGAAGACAAAGAATGAAGAATATGAAGACAAAGCACAGAAGATTTCAAGACAAAGAATGAAAGATATTAAACTAAAGATGAAGGATATGAGTGATGCATTTATACTTACGGTATGGGTATGATCTTCTCCGTAACATGGTGGTGATGCTGGTGGGAGCCCGAAGCATGCATATGATGTCCGTGTCCTGAGTGCACGGGCAAATGAATAGGTACAGGATAGTACTCATGTCCACCCCCACCATCGCCTTCTTGCTTTTGCAATACCTTGGCAACTATGCCGGCCGTCAGTAATTCCATGAGACGGTTATTATTGTGGTGACGGTGAGCATGGTGCCCACGTATCGACCCCATGATGATCAACGGTAAGAAGCGCATCATTAACATCTGAAAAGGAAAGGAAACAGTGATTTTTGGTCTATAGACTTTAATTATTTCGTCAAGTGGCTTAATTAAATAGTATAAGTCTTAAGACATACATTTAATTTTGGAAAATATTACAGTCTGTCTATGTTTTTATATATCACTATCGTCTTGAATCGGAACTCTTGTAGGTTTCAGGTTTCTTGTCAATCCATCTGCCTTATAATCCTGATCCAGTCTAGATTATGCAACTTTATTCAACATTGCATAGAAAAAGTTGTATGTTGTGGTCATTAAAATATTTTAATTAATAATGACTAAGAAATTATTTTGATAAAAAAGTATTATAACTTTTTGTTCTTTATATATCTTTAAAAGAAATTGACCTTTTTCAGAAATGTACTTTGAAATAGAAAAAAATAGCTTATTAAAATTGCGTTATTACTTAAATCAGAGAAATCATTTTCAGGAAATTTGTCACCAATTTTTCAACCACAATTAAAGTTATATAATAAGAGTATTAATAATATAAGATAGAGAAAATGAGACAAGGTGCTAATAAAAGCTAAGGAAATTAAGATACTAAAAAAGAATGAAAGATGCAGAAAGCATTAATACTATTACATGCAGAAAACTGATATGATTATTATAATTAATCGTAATTATTCCTTATTTATAACAAATTTACTCATGCTCATGATTTTTCCTTTCATGACAATCTGCTGAGAACATTTTCACGCCAAAAACTTTCAAAGTGGAAAGATAATTTTAATTATCAAGGGAAAATTAAAAGTGCTGGATGTCACATAGCGGATAAAGTCGTCTATTTCTCAGCAAACAGCAATATTGTGTAAGTGCAGAGTGTTTATAAATGAATAGTACAGTTTTTCAGACCTATTAAAAGCAGAACAAAGTACTGTTTTGTCGTTCTGGAGAT
>JAPMOQ010044764.1:65560-116853 GCA_026543055.1 Argiope trifasciata
AATATTCGTTCATGAACAACCATGTATATTAAATATTAGCAAACAGTCCTAGTTGTTCAATTTGAGTTTACGAACAATTTACTTCAGTCATTGTATCATTCCAAACAAATTTGTGAGATTCATTTATAAACAATCTGTATGTTAAATATTCGTAAAAATTCCTGCCTTCTGAATGTGAGTTTTCCAACAACTCATTTGAGCCATCGTCCCATTCCAAGCGCAACGAAAGTGCGGAAATCGGCGAGCATCAGCGGAGCGGAGCTAACGAGAGAGGGGATCTCTCGTCCCTCCTCCCGGTTCAACTCAATCCCGGAATCAAGGTTACTCGGTACTGTGGAAAAAGCTTCACGAGACGATTCCTCTCGAAAAACACGAAATCCAACTTTCCGCGTGGGACTGCCAGAGAAGACGGGATAGAATCGGGGAAAAGGTTCTTTTTCGGGGTCATTTTCAACTTTTGACTTTCAAAAAGAAAAATTTAGGACAGAGAATAAAAGGAGTTTCTTTTGATCATATATATATATATATATATATATATATATATATAAGCCTAACATATTTTCTAAAGTATGATAAAAATTAAAATAATATAAAATTTTTAAAAAGTGTATTGTTTAGCAAAAATTTCAAGTCTATTATTTGAAATTATTTTCAAAATCTTTAAAAGTCATTTATCTGAAATTTTAATAGATAAAGCAGAAACGATTGTTTTAAAAATGTAGGTATAGTTAATAATTTTTTCTTAAGTTGAAAGATTTTGAGATTTAATTTGAATTTTTTCTAAAAACGAGCGAAAGTACATAAAAGGCAAGAAAACTATAATATGTTTCATGTTTAGATCAAGCATATTATAGTTTTTATAAAATATAATAAATATATTTCTTGAAACTTTATTACAGCCATTGATATTTTTTAAAAATTATGAAACATAAAGATATGGTGAATTGGAGTAGCCTTGCCACTTCACCAAATTGTACCGTGTTTTTCCGCGCACTGAGAACTGCAGAAAACATGGGGCAAATCCATTATAGGCGACTTTTTGAAAAATGCACCAAGTGCCAGGGTTAAACTCTGGTCGGTCCATTTTATACATATGAATCTTTAAAATATCTGCAAGACTCCTGAGAGCGTGTTAAATATTTATCAGTTTCCCAAACCATTATTATAAGCTATGCGTAAAACTAATTCCCCTTTTTTTTCAACAAAATAAGGCACAGTTTTTTTCAATGAATCAACATCTTTTAACCATATGTTTTCCACTCTATTCGATAACACTTTGCCATCGTTTTTACAATTACATATGACAAGCATTCATAGCATTTCAGATAATTATCAGCAAAAAAAACACTAGTCCTAATGCGACCATACAATAACATCTTTATTATGATTTCAACTGTTCAAACAATTTATTGAAAACGGAAATGAATGATAATTTGATGGCGTTTATTCTGATCTTCACAGATATTATACATATGATGCCATTTCTAAAGAAATTTAAGTGACTTTTTACGAGACCTTAAAAAATTGCAATTGTCCATTGCCATTAGGAGACATGAAAATTAATTCACAATGTTTTTCTTTGTTTATTCTTCATTTGTAAGATAGTAAAAAAATATATTGAAAAACTAAAAATGCAAATTTTTTATAATTATACAAGTTTAACTAAAAATGTATTGTTCGGAGCTTAAAATACAAAATTTGAAATTCCACTAAACTAATAACTTTATCTTACTTTAAAGTAGTCCCACTTTTGATCTACTAAGTTCCGTTGTTTATGTTGATTTATCACGTTTGATTGAGAATTTTTTCGATTTATGCCATTACGAACAAATCAATTTTTATTGAAATTAATCACTTGTTATGAACATGTATTTTTTTTCAATTCGCTTGAGAAGAAATTTTGTAGATTTGACTTGTTATAACCCATTAAATTCTTTCAACTGATGTAAAGCTAAAAAATATAGAACTTTTTGAAACTATAAACCATACTCCGACCTGTCACTAAGACACACAGTTTAATCCGATTGACTGGACGGCCGTGACAGAAGTTTTTTTAGGAATTATGGTTGAGTCGAAACGGCCATTATCGACCGCGGTACAACCCTTTCCAAGGGAAGCACGTCATCGATAGGAGATAGCCGATCCTCACCATTTCTGTGCCCACCAGAGAATCAACCACCATGCCGGAAGCTTCACATTCTAATTTTTGAGGTACACCGCCACCTACACCCACTTGGCTTTTGAAAAATACTAGTATTTACAAATGCTTATTGAAGGCTTAAAAAAATGGAGCTGATTCTTTTTACAGAAGTGTGGCAGATGTTATCTTGTAGAACTATCCGTTGATCATCGTGAACTTTTGATATATCAAAATGGCAATCACATTTTAGTGGAAATTCAAGAGAAAGCAGGAATTAGAATTCGACATTAAATCTGTCTTGATGCCAATTACTTACATTGTATAAGAAAAAGGTTCTGCACGACTGACAAATAAAATGCTGTTCATATTGACACAATTCTTTTAAATTTCTTTCACATTTGACGAATTGCCGTTTTTTTTTAACCAGAAGTTGACTTATAATCTTAATCTGTCTCCTTTTTGCGTGTCATTCATCTTTCATCGAGTATTTTTCATGTTAAATAACATCCTTCGTGCCTCGAAGCGCTTAGGAATCTAAACATTCCATAAAACACGGATGAGAGAGAATCGTGCGTTTAACCTTCAATTTTTACCAATTAGCATAAGTGTAAACATACTCGCGTGCATCTAAGACCAAAAAAAAACTGTACCAAGTGCTTTGCATCTTGTTTACTTTCTTTTGAATTTGGGTCACGTGTATTTCAAACCCAGTGCCCGGAGTACAATCTTTAAATACAATTTTCTTTTACAATTTTTTTCTTGCATTTGCAGTTTTTAATTTGAAGAATTTGCTGCAGGAAAGTCGCTTCATAAAATTTGGTGATAATCTTGTAAAAAATTCTTTTTGTGTAAGAAATATGTAGCTCTAATTGTCAATTTTCGAAAGTTTCAAGATATGAAGATAACTGTTTCGTTATTTTATTACAAATACAGGTAGCTCTTGAATCCATCCTGTTACCCTTTTAACTTTAATTTTGTAAATAAAAAAATCATTTGGTGAAAAAAACAAGCGGCTACAATTGTTAGTTTCTGGGTGTTTCAGAAAACATCGATAACAGATTCGTTATTTTGTTGAAAAGTATACAAGTACCTCATTAATCATTTCCATTCTGTTGTCCTTTTGACTTTAATGTTGGCAAAAAAAATCACACGGTGCAAGAGAGATGTAGCTCCAATTATAAACTTTCAAAAATTTAAAAAATCCAGATAACTGTTACTTTGTTGCAAAATAAAAAAAAGAACCTCTTGAATCACTTACATTCTGTTACCCTTTTAAGTTTAATGTTGTAAAAAATCATTTTATTCGAGAAAGGCGTGACTCCATTAGTTTTTCAGCGTTTCAAAAAAATGTAGATAACCGTTTTGTTACTTTGTGGCAAGATACTGGTAGCTCTAGAATTACTTCCATTCTGTTATCCTAACAATCTTCAGTAAGCATACTACCATGGACGGCAACTTGGCATTACAAAATAAAAATAAAAATGTAATTAAACTTACTGCTCCATTCAGTATCCACTACCATTGTATTCTATCGCTTTTCGACGATTCTACCTCACAAAGAGATGTTAAGCGAAGGAATAGACCCATTTTTGAAATTCTTTATCATTCTTGATTTTAATTTATACCCCATAAGATAAATTTTTGTTTGTTTGTTTCACAGTACGTTTGTGAGTGTCATGTCGTTTCTAACCATTCTATTTTATAGTAACATTATTTTCATATATGGATAATTCGATAGATAAAAATATGACTTTTAGAAATAGCACGAAGAAAACTCTGTATATCATTAAATGTTACCGAAATTATCTCTCGTTTATAAACTCAAAAGAGTATCAAAAAATTCTATAAAAATGTTTTAAAATAAATTTTTATCATTTTGCAAAACAATGGATTATTAGATTTTAAGAACAGAATTCTTCCATTTATTCTCCATAATTTAATGTTTATGCCCTTTATTGTGAATAAAAAGGCTCTGAAGTTTTTATTCTGAATTAGCATATTTTCCCGTCAATGTTACGAATAATCCACAGTTAGTATGCCTCCTATACTTGCAAATAATCCCCCTTATGGTTAAATGCAAAAATCTCTTTCCATCTTTCCCGTCATTTCCTTTTTGGTTAAATTAACACATTTTGGCGCATGTGTTAAAGAACGGTGGGTTTACGTGTTCGAAAATGAATAATACCAGCCATTATATGCAACAAAATAATACATGTTTTTAGCCCTTAACTGGGGAGGTGAAAATTTAGGACGTCACTGGGTAGGAACAGCATTTTCTTTAAACTCGAATCAAATTTTCTAATGTAAGTATTAGATTGAAAAATAGTCAATATATTCTGCAGATATTTTTCTTACTATATAAATATATTTTAGAAATTTTTTAAAATATTTTATCACTGAAAAAATTAAATGCATTAGAATATACATTTTCTTCTCAAATTACATGTAACAATAAACAATATTCTTGAAAAAAACATTATTTACTATCACATTATTTATTGTTACTTTTTAAATCATATTTTTTTTCCTATATATAAAGGTATATAGAAAACAATATAATGCAAAATTCAACAATTATATAAAAAATAAAATAAAATGACCATGGGTAAAATTGGCCCTTTTTTTACCTATTTGACTTTCATGGCACGGTTTTCTAGAGCATTTTAAACATACAAATTAAGAACAGGCATAAAAATCGATCTATTAATTTTCTATATATATTTCTCTTAGTATATTAATTTATTTTATTAAATTTTAAAATGCATTATCACTAGAAAAATTAATTATATTGACACACATATCGGAATCAGATGAATGCGAACTTTCATCGAAAAACTCCTCAGTACAATTATCCTTCTCAGTAAAATCACTTTCTACTTTATTTAAAAGTGTCTGAAGCATCGCTTCTTAATAGATTTATTAAATTGGGTGATATTTCTGGGCCTGAGTTTTCACACCATCTGCTAAGCCTTGTTTATAATTGGGATACTAACGGGGAGGAGTGGTCTGAGTGACGTAGCCAAAAGAAACAACTGAATTATTTATAAAAAAACACCTACTGAAATCGGTTGAAAAAGTGCAGGTGCATTGAAGGTCACGAAGCAGAAAGCTATTTAATCAATTCATTCAATTGAGCTAAAAATGGAATAGGGTGAGCGAAAATCAATCGATAGCGGTCTCATGGACCGCATGTCCCTAATTAAGTGTTAAGACAAATTACTTCCGAGCAACAGAGATAGAATTACCGGGGAGAGAATGTGCCTGTTGAAAAATATAACGTTTCGATAGCTACAGAAATGTAAGAGAAATAACAATATAAATTGAAACCCCCCTCCTTCCCAGAGAGAGCAACAGAAAAACAGAGCTCCTAAAAATATTTTTTTTCAATGCTGCATTTGATTTGAAATTTGGAGATTTATCAGAATTTCATGAGAAATTTTTCTACTATCACGATACTTTCTCTTAGTGCATAAGAAAGTAGAAAAAGTAGGACAGGAATATTTATGCACCAGGAAGCATTTTGACAATCCCTAGAAATATAAAAGTAGGGGAAAAAAAGAAAAAAATAGGAACATCCAAAGTTATATTCATATAAGAGCTGGTGCACAAGAAGTGACCACGTATTTCTTATTATCAATCCTTTAGATAGGATTCATGAATATTTTAAAAGCAATTTGTTATAATAAAGTCAGACTAGACAAACAACCCTGAATAGAAGTTAAACCTGTTCCCATTGACTTCAGTCAAATTGAAATTTATCAGCAAATTTTTTGAAAGTTAGTCACGCAAGCATGCCATATATATATGAGTAGTAATGAAAAATTTTGAAAGCAGGACCAATCACATGGATGATTGAAGAAATTTTAAATGAAATGGTTTTAAGTTATTACAGCCATTTTTGAAATTTCGCAAAATGCCAATGATTTATTGTTTTTGGAAATCAGATTTAAACTGTTTTATCAAGGATTAATTTTGGTTTATGCAATATTTTTATTGTTTATAAAATTGAATAAACTTTACTAGGGGTAATAATACTTAAGATAATGCATCCTTTTTAAGATTCATAATAAGGAAAAATTATTAAAAATATAAAATCGTACGAGAAATCTTTTTTCTTTCTTGGTTCTCAAATTTATAATATCGTATCACAGTGTGTACAGAATAGGTTAAGACCATATTGTTGTTTCATCAAAATCGTAAAGGGTAGAACTGAAAAACATCTTAACATCTTAAAACATCTCTTAAAAATTAACCATAAGATCATTTTAGTTTGTGTAAAATAATAAGGATAAGTTTAGGTACAATAATAAAATAGATAGAATAATTTAGAATAATAAAAAGCTGGCAGCACAGTATTGAAAAGCACAATTTTATTTTCAAAGATAAGAAGGATTATTAGTCTATGTTCATAAAGAGTTGTTATGCAAGAGAGATATCCACTTCGTCGATAGTTATTAAGCAAATATGTGCTCGGGCATACTTTGAACGTCCTTATATTTTAAATCCACCAGACTGAGCATTTCTGACGCGAAAATAAACACCTGTGGTGTTTCTGAACCTCAGAACCCGTTTTTAGACCCGATCTTCACAGATATCTTATCGTCGGTAGAGAGACTTGTCCGTCTTCGAATCGCCGCCACCTCCAGAGCTATATTTACTATAAGGAACGACAGAGATTCTCCAGTGTCAAGAAGAGCTTTCCAACTGCTCATATTGAACCAGCTAAAGGATCTCCTTCTCATAATCAGAAATACTGTTCAAAGGATAGAGATTTCTCGGAGTATGGAGAACTACCTGCGTCTAAATCAGGAGGTGGCGCGTTTAAGGACTGTTTGCTTAAGGCTGAAGAAGGTAACATTGCAGCCATTAAGGACTCTTATCCAGGGATATACATCCGTTACAAGGCGAATCTCCATTCTCTTGTTAGATTTCGAACGACCGAGTTAGAAGGTTCCTGTGGTGTTTGTATTTGCGGCCCTCTTCGTTGTGGAAAGGATTATTCTGTCAGACAGCTTGGAGATGTGTTTTGCAAACCACTTAATAAGTGGTGGGATGGTTATAATGGAGAAAAATTTATTTTGCTTTCGGATTTGGATCCTGAACATTCTTGGATTGGAAATTTCCTTAAGATCTGGACGGATAGATATACATTTATTGCTGAAATTAAGGGATCTTCAATGAGAATTCGCCCTAAAAAAATTTTTGTGACTTCCAACTTTCGCCTAGAGGAGGTGTTTTCCGGTCAAATTCTGGAAGCCCTGCGTTATCGCTTTAACGTGTATAACGAGTTTGACGGAAGCATGCAAATGCGCCAGGAAGTTCAGCCGTCCCGGACAAGCAAATATTAATCATTGTTGCTTTTCTAAATACAGCAATAATTTTCATGATAGTGAAGATTGTTCGTTGGTTAAAGAACTTGAAGACACAGGTTGTCTTTTCTGGAATTTATTTGATAACATAACAATTAAAGGCACAGGGATACTCCATAGTATAGTGAATCAAAAAAACTACACTATGTTTTATTTCAGAAGAGAGAGCGTCAAGATCACACTCCCCACCATCCGAGGATCAAGTTCCCTTCTCATGGAAAAAAATATAAACAAGCAGAAACAGTGAGACCACGTGATGTTTACATGATTGGTGGCTAGCTCTACCCAGGAAGATCACGTGATTCACTAAATTCTTAGCAATCACACTTAAAGAAATGGGCAAGGAATTGGTCACGTAATATCCAGGTGATTCGGGGGCCAGTGCCAGGTAGTGCCAGTGAAAAACGTTTGTGTTTTTTCCATATTGATAAAATTAAAAGTTACAGTTTGTATCGTCCTCTGTACTCTTAAATATAATTATTTAAAAACTGGAAAATTGATGCATAATTTGGCAACATTTTCACCCTCAGGTAGAATGGTTACTGGAAGTTTTTCTTCTCAAAAACACAAATGCGAGCCAATCTCCCTTTAGGGTGTCTCTTATATGAAATGTATAAAGAGATAGGTTAAATAATCTTCAAAAAATTCAACTTGGCTATTTGGAGATTCTCTAATTTTAAGCCTCACTTAATTAAAAAATATACACACACTCATTCATTTAAATTATGACTGTTTATGAAGGTAATTCAAAAGCACAGTAGACTAAAAGAATAAAATTTGTTATTCAACCATTACATCATGATTATGGATTTGAAGGAAAATCAACAATGGAAAGTTTGTCTGTATGTCCATACGAACTTGTATGACCTTTATAACTAGAAAGAGTTAGGAGTATGAAATTCACTATAGGTATTCGATACTATATAGGTAGATTTGTAATTAATTATAAACTGAAACTCTGACTGACCGTTCTTGTTATGGGATCGAAATCACCGAAAACTACAATAAGTTTAAAAATAACTATTTCACTGACTGAATTGAAAATTTGGTAAGTATCTATATTTTATCAGCAAAACATTTTACTCAGCTAGTTCATAGCGTTTTCTATTTATCGAGCTCAATTCTTTTCGAACAATCAAACAAATAGACTTTCAGTACCTAGTCTTCAAACTTCCCAATCTTCAAACACACGAAATTACCTAGAACAATAACAAAACAGTTACAACTCAAGGTAATTTCGTACAAAATTACACAGAATTCTACAACTTTGGTAGTTATTTCATATACCAAATTCACAGATAGACAGACTGGAAAACATAATGACATTTTTTGGTAAGGGAGGGAGAAGGGACACAAAAAAATTTGAAATGTGATGATTCGTCGTCTAAATTTCGATTTCAAACGTTTTGACAATTAAAATATTTCCTCTATACTTCATATACCGAAAAGAAAGTAATTATGGAAATTGTCATCTTAATTAAATATTTGGTAGTGATGATTTTTTGTAATTTTGCACATATTTTACGTTTATATGCCAATTTTGGAATACTTAAATGTGATGGTACAAAAACACAGTGAACTTTAAATGCATATATAAAATTTGGCCTACAGTGTTATCCTCAAAATTGTAAATCTATGCTAAATTTCTAGCGAAATAGGCCGAAAGATAAGTAATTATTCAATTTGTCAATTCGATTGCATAAGAGCGTGATAGTCAAAAAACTCGGTTAATAAGATTAATTAATTCAATTAGTTAATTCAATTCAATTCAGTTACAGTTTTCAGATTTAGTATGAGATATTTACACCAAAATTACATTTATGTATTCAAAGTTTTTAGAATATCAATAAAAGAAGGGGGTGAAATATTATTTGGAAATACTTACTAGATTCACTTCACTATATAATGGTATTAAAACTTAACTTATATATGAAAAAGTATATGAAAAAATAGAAAATATGACATTTTCACTGATTTCATCTGGCATTGTTTGAATAATTATCATCCTCCCGTTGGTGTGGTGTGGTGTGGAGAGGGGGTGCCAGTTCAGGTGTCGTCTTCGTCATCTGATCATGGTTCAAAATTACGAGGTCCGTCCCAAAATAGCCCTCGTGTTGCTTTAAACGGGACGTTAATATAACTAAACTAAACTAAATTTGAATAATTATCTTCTTAAAAGTTTTGAAATCAAATAATTATTTCCAAATTTATGAGTTTCTAATCTGAGCTTAAATAAATTTAAGTAATGAGAAATAATTCAAATGAAAAAAAGCAAACCTTGATATCCTATAACCTTTCCTTTCGAATCAGTAATTAAAAAACATAAAACGATCTAAAACTGAAAATAATCGACTTTTTTATTTATAGGAATTTTACGATCTTCATCCCCTCGTTCATTTAGCGATTATTCCGTTTTATTGTCCTGCGTTCAGCTCGCGATAAAAGCGTTCAGCCGTTCATGCAGAACGAATGCGGCATGAACGTGGATGATCAAAAGCGTTGAATGGCAGCGGCATGCAAATTATTTGATGAAAATTGGATTTATCTGTGAGAATTTTGCTAAATTTCGGAATTGTATTTCGTGATAATATGGATTTGAACTAGTAACTCGATGTTAACGTCTTCCTTAGATATGCTATAAAACTAGAAAATTGCTCTGATTAAATGTCTTCTTATTGCATGAAATAACATGTAACAACCTTTAAAATGAATAAAAAGGATTTTAATCAAATTATTCAGGGTTGAACTAGCTTGAACTTTGGATTATATAGCAAAAAAGGATCTTATTAGTAACTATTAATACTTCACAGACTAACTATTCTCTTTCTATACTAACAAAAGTTGTCCTAAAATTAACGCAAGGTTTGAATTTGCCACCATTCGGGCAATAAGGTGTTTGCAATCCTATTAAAAAACCGCTGACAGTTTAAGGTTAGCAAAAATGGAGCGCTACAGGATAGAACAATGTGTTCTGGCGATGACAGTAGGAAACTTGAGAATTGGCACCTTAGATCGCCTGATTTAACACCTGTGGAATTTATTTTTTGGCGTTATATAAAATTAAAGATCTATACCAACAAGCCCACAAGCACGCGTGCATTGAAGGAGGAAATTGAGCGCTGCATCAACGAAATTCAGCCACATTTATGCAAAATGGTCATGGAAAATTTAGATAAAAAAGTGCGTATGTGCCAGCAGAATCATAGAGAGTATTTGCCCGTGTCAATCGTATATAACCCTATCCCATGTATTTTACAATTCAATAAAAATATAACAATTTAAAGAAGAAATATTATTTAATTCAAATCTTGCTTTAACACATTGTTTTATTGTGAAGTTCTCTATTTTTACTAACCCTCTTAACATTTTAAAAAAGAATTTTCACTAATTGTATATAGCTCTAACGCATAGAAAAATTTATTAATTATAATCCCAACTCACATTACATAAATACAGAAATTAAACCAATGTAAAATTCTATTGCAAAATTAATTTTTAAATATTTTGTAAATTTTATTAAATTTTTAAGAAATTGTGTGCAAATAAAATTGATATCACTGAAATGTTTATTTTTTGTATTTTGAATTGCACTAAAGCTCAATTTTCATTGAAATTAATTTTTTTTATCTAATTAAAATTTTGGAGATTATTTTTTCCAATTTTTCTACTACATATAAATGTGAAAGCAATTAATTTTATAGAAATAATACAAAATAATTTTATTTTATTCCTTATTTTAATTTTTATATCTACATTGAATTCAAAATTTATTATTTTACTTTATTGTCGGTATAATATTTCGAAATCAATTTTGATTTTATTAATAAAGGCTCATAAAATACGAAAGAAGTTTTCGAAGCAAAAAAAAAATCACAAATTCCCATTCCTTAAAAATAAAATTTGTACAGAAAAGAAACTCTGAATGGCAATGTAACAAAATACCAAGTTATACAAACTATCTTAAAAAGAATTCTTTTTTAACATTTTATGATCAAAGAGAGAAGTATAAAAAAGAAGTTTTTATTTTCTTCGACTACTTTTATTTTTATTTCATGGCCCTTTTATACTGATATGATCAATTTTCTTGTGAATATTTGATTCGTGAAATTTTGTCAATTTCTTTCTTTTCGGAAGCGTTGTAATTTTGTCATTCCTTTATCCTTCAGAATGTCTTTTTTTATGCCTAAATTGTACAACAATTTCGTTTAAAGATTTCGTGTTCCACGACGTTAAGCCTAAAGGAATTATTATTAAATAATCAGAATTATGTCAGTCAGGTCAATGCATTTAGATTTTGACATATTAAGAAAATAAAAATTGGTTTCTTTCCAGGTGGTCGACAACTCAAATACAAAAAGATTCTTTTTTTTTTTTTTTCGTTTTTATATCATAAAACTGATTTTTTTCATGCCATGTAAAGAATCCTAGTTTCAAAAGAAAAGTCGGTAGCATAAACATTCAACAATATATTCCAATAAATACTTGTTAAATGTCATGTAATCATAAAATGTTTTCAAAAACTTCTACCTTCCGATTTACATTTTTCATGGAAAAAATGTATAAGACGTTTAACATTTTTTTAAAGTTTAATTCAAAATAGTCTAATTAGAGAATCTATTTTTAAAAAATTTAATTTTAAGATAGAAAAAATTTACTATAAAAACATTTTAATAAATGATTGAGTATTATAAAATTTTAGCCCTGTTTAAACTTTACTAGGGACCAGAGGAATAAAAGTAACAGATTATTAACATATCCAAAATTGCCATTAAATTATGATAACAGATAAAAAGAAATAAAACTTTTAAAGAAAACTTTAAAACTTAAAATAGCATTGTGTTATGCAAATAAAAAAATAGTAGGAAAATAGAGTTTGAATAAAATGACGCATAAACTTTGTAGACTAGTCCGCTATTTTTTTTTATTGTCCTATAGGAGTCGGTAATTTAAATAATTGTTTGTAAATGGGATAAATTTGGTCTTTTAGAAATTCTTAAATGTTTAAATTCAGACAATAGATTAACTAATGATATTTTTTTCACTTCATTTGCGACTATTTTGGTATCCTAAATATGTGATTACATTTACTTTTTTATTAAATATTTTTTATTTTGAATAATAATTTTATTTAATATTTTTATACTTTTATAGAACCTTTTATTTTCAATAAGAAAATATTTATAAGTATTTTTATCTCTATGCAGTAAGTTTTTTATATCGTTAAATTCCAAATGAAAACAAATTCGAATAATCAAAATTCACAAGGTTTTTCTTCATATCATTGCCATTGAAAATATAAAAACGTATTTCAAATCATATTATTTATTCAGTAATAAATTAATTTCACAAATAAATTATTTTTAAATTGTATCGACAGATTAAAATTGTAAATCCGTCAAAAAAATAAACTTCAACTGTATTTTTTTTTAATTCTCTTTTTATCTGCAAAAATTCGTCTGCGAGAACTTTTCCGTTATCTCAAATTTTTACAGCTGCGCACTTCATTTTCCTTATAGCTTTGTTCTCCTTCCTGTACTACTTTATTATTATTCAAAGACTAAAACGGAAATAAATTTTCTATATAAATGTTAACATAATAAAATAAACTAAAGTAATTTTTTGCTTGAACTTGAAACAAATAAGGAAAACAGATGATAACATAAACAATGTGTTTCTGTTTAATGTTCCTTAAAATTACTTTAATCAACTTCTAATTATAAAACATTTTAACGAATATTTGAACCTTTGGCCTTTAACAATGTGATATGATAGTTTTTAATACCCTTATTTTTTAAAAATAACTGTTTGGTTATACTAGAACAATGAATGCTAGCAAAAGAATCTATTTAATGTAATCTTAAAGCACGTGAATATAAATTCTATTCTGTAATTTAAACCGAATAAAAGGTATTGTGATAGATTATACGTAATCTTTTTATTGAATTTAGAGATAATCAGTATATAATTTTATTCTGATAAAAATTATTCCAAATATTATTTTATTCCGATATTATATAAATCCAATAAACTGATTTATATAGTACTGGAATATTTAGGAATATCATTATTTAGAATTGGAATAAAATCAATGCATTATTCAAAAGTTTTTCTTTTATTTCATACTAGTACAAAAAGGAATTTTAAATAACATTATGTCTTAAAGTAATTGGAAAACGGGGTAAAATTTAAATTACTTTTAATTAAAAATACATAAAAATTTTGAAAATCCCTTTCTTAATAAACAGCCACATGCCAAATATGATACTCCACGCCCTACAATCTCCTTTGTAATACACTTTGAATATTTAAAACAACAGTTAATAAATATTGTAACAAAATATAAGCATGTCAAAACAAAACATACAATTTTTGAACAATTTCTTCTGTATGAAAAGCTTGCATACAACTGCATAGCTTTGTGGCAGGAAAAGGAATAAGCAAATACATTTCACTCAGCAACTTTTCTGACAGATTAAAATTAACTTTAATGGTTAAGTATTTAACTTTTTGAAAGAGAAAAATAATTTTTTAAAATTTTAAATTGACAGTGGTATTAAGGCATCAAATCTTTCCAAATCTGTAAATTTTATATAATAGTTCCAAAGGAAGCTAATAATAAGAGTAATTTTTTTCTGGTAAATTTAAATCATCTTTGACGTTTGAGTATATTTTTAAAAGAGAAAAATTATTTTTAAAAAATCTAAAATTAACAATGATTTTAGAGTATCGAGTCTTTCCAAATATCGTAAATTTCATGCAAGAGTAATTAATAACAATTAATATTTCTAGTTTTTTATAACTTTTGATTTTGTACGAGTTTAGCGAAAACCATGCACTTATTTAATAAAGTCTCAATATCATAAAGAATTCGACATAGCATTTATGGTGTAAGTTAAATGTAAGCACTAATTCTTGTCAATAATAGCACTAATTCTGGTCATAATTAAAGCCTCCCCAATTATTACGTAGTTTATAGTAGATGCAGGAATGTAATTTCTTGCACCTTCCAAATGATAAAAGGCTTCTAGATTTTAAAGTAAATATAAATTCATAATTGCTATATATGTCTAAATGTCTCCTGTAGCAGCCACTAATTTTCTCAAAGAAATAAAATATTTTAACACTTTTTCAATTTACTTTAATATAATTAGAATCCAGCAAACAAAATTTGTATTTCAAAGATTGCCTCAGAGGATAATACAAAATTCCAAAATTATGCATATAAATCCTGAAATTTCAAAACTATAAAAAAAACTTCGATGGAACAATTCGAATAGAAGTTAAAATCTAAAAGAAGAATTTGGAAACTAACCTTTCTGTTCCAAAATAGGAGGCGAGGAAGAGAGAGAAGCGTTCGAAACCGTTGCAGCGAAGAGAATGATCTTTGGACCGGTTCGTTAAACGACTTTATGGAGAGACTTTTTCCCACTCTTTTGTCCCGGGGGACAGCTTTTGACTGTCTTGTTTGTACGGGGAAAAAACCATTTGTTTCCCTTTTAATTATTTTCCGCCGGTCAGTCTTTTGAGAGAAATGTTTTGCATTAATTATTTTACGGATTTGTGAATTCTTAGATTTCTAAATATAATATTTTTGAAAATAGCTAATGGATACTCTTTAATGGATATTTATAAATCTAATGTTCTTATACGTTGTTTAACATATAAGAACATTAGATTTACAAGTTTCTGCTTTCTAATCTCTTTGCTTTATTTAAATAATGATATAGTAATAGTATAAGTCATTTTGTTTGGAATTAAGCTCATACTATACTTTAAAGATTTGAGGAATTTACTTATCACTATTGAAATTTTGGAGGATTTACATTGTACCTTTTAAAGGAATTTTACACAATTAAATCTCACAAATAACCAGTAGACTCTTAGATTTCTAAATATATTTTTAGAAATAGCAAGTGAATATCTATAATGATACTTTTGTTATGTTGTAATGTTCTTAGTCAAATTTTGGCTTTCTAATAACTTTGCTTTGTTTAAATAACGATAGAGTAAAAATAAATGTCGTTTTGTTTGGAATTTAGACTATACCTTGAAGATTCAAGAAATTCACTTATAACTGTTATAATTTTGAACAGAAAATTTTGGAGGATTTACATTGTACCTTTAAAATGAATTTTACACCAATACATCTCACAAATAATACGTAGACTCTTAGATTTTTAAATATATTTTTTGGAAATAGAAAGTGGTTATTTATAATGAATACTTTTGAATTTAATGTTCTTAGTCAAATTTCGACTATGGAGTAATTAGTACCTCAAAGATTTAAGAAATTCAATTATGACTGTTATAATTTTGGGCTGAAAATTTTGGAGGATTTACATTGAATTTTAAACCAATACATCTCACAAATAATATGTAGACAGATTTCTAAATATATTTCTTTGGAAATAGCAAGTGGATATTTATAATGGATACTTTTGAATATAATGCTCTTAGTCAAATTTCAACTTTCTAATCACTTTGCTTTATTTAAATAATGATAGAGTAATAATAAATGCCGTTTTCTTCGGAATTTAGGCTATACCTTAAAGATTTAAGAAATTCACTTATAACTGTTGTAATTTTGGAGAATTTACTTTGTACTTTGAAAAACGGATTTTTAAGGATTTATTTTGTATCTTTTAAAACGAAGGATTTATGGCTGTACCTTTAAAAACTGATTTTGCACCAATGCATTTCATAAATAATATAAAAGCAAAAATTTAATACCGATTTTTAAATATTGATTTTCAATCAACAAAATATCTATTAAAGTGAGGCCCAAAATTAATAAATACGTTTTTAAGCAATTTTACTTTATTATACACCATAGAACCGCATTAGAATATATATTTTTTAAGTTGCAATTCAGAAATATAAGAATTGAATTTACGAATATACAATATAAATTATTTCCTTTCAGAATTATAAATACTAAATTTATCGAATTTCCAAAATACTTTGGGACTGTAAATCCAGTGATAATAAAGGGTGCCCCAAAACAAACTCAAGATTTGAATTTTCAATTATTCGTGGAGTAAAGTGTGACAACTCTATTAAAAAACAGTTGACGGCTGTTAGTTTGGGATTAGTAAAAAACGCGATAGATTAGGGCAAGATTTTAATTAAACAAAAAACACAGATTGTTTTCTTTAAATTATTATATTTTTATTGAATCGAAAGTACACTGAATAAAATTGTGTATGGAATAACATATAGGGCGAAAGTCATCTGCATTTGTGTTAACATATACGCACTCTTTTATCGAAATTTTCCATGCCCATTTTGAATACATGTAGTTAAATTTCGTTGATGCAGCTTTGAATTTCTTCCCTTCAATGCACGCGTGCTCATGGGTTTGTTGGTATAGACCTTTGACTTCAAATAACCCTATAAAACGGATTGCAATGATACGAAATCACTAGATCCGTAGGCCAATTCCCAAATTTTCGGACTATGACCTTCAGATTTCAGTTATTTTTTTAAATATTATTCAATAATAATACGTTGTTCTATCGTGCAAAGCTCCATTCATATTTATCCTAAATTATCAGATGTCAAATGGTTTGTTAATAGAATTACCAATATTTTACTGCATGAACGGTGGCAAATTCAAATCTAGAATTAATTTTAGGATATCCCTTATTATTTAATGTATTTTTTTGAAAAATTAAAGTTAATCACTGTTACTCAGTAATTTTTCTGAAAATTATTTCCAATTACTCATTCTTTTTTAAGGAATTTTGAATTAGATTTCATTTCCTAGAATAAATAATAATTACTAAACGAAATATAAGCTGTAATAGAGATATAAATACTTCTAACAACTTTTCTATTATTAGAATAATTCCAAATGATCTTTTTATAAAATCTTTTTCAAATGGGCCATTATATTTTCTTCTTTTTCAGCAACTTTATAAAGATATACATTTGATGAATATCTCTATGCAATTATCCGAATCTTCAGCAATTCAAGATATACCTCTGATTCGGATAAAACAGAAAATCAGCATGTTACCTATAGAGAGTTATGTCTTGCTATGATATTCTTTTGATCGACATTTAAATAACCAGCGATTTCAGAACATCTTAGAAACGATTTATGGTATGTTCATTAACAAAAAGGATAAACATAAATTCATCTTCATTCATCTCAACAAACCTATTTTAATATCTAAAATGTCCCAATAAATGTAGTGTAAAATCTCAGTCAAACTCGTTGTTCTTCAGTTTTCGAAAGATTGTTGAACATACAATATATTAGTTGGCTCTACCATTCTAAAACAGTGAGAAAATGGCTTGGTATTCTCAAAAAATACTTACAATTAACTCCACCCAACGTCGTTACAATTAAGTTGATAAAATAACACGTTAAACCTCTATTATAAAAAGTTCGATGATTTTTAAGAATCTCTGATATTAATAATACTAAAATTCACACTAACCTCCGAGTTTAAAAGAGAATATATTGTCAAAATTAATCTGTTACAAAGTTCCGACTCATCCTATATTTTTTAATAATATTTCAGAGGGAAAACTGTTAATATTTTGACAGCCTTCAGCATTAAGCCTAAAAAATTGATAATTATTTAAAGCAATAAATTTTTGAAAAAGTGATAAAACCCAAGAGCCTTCTGAGACACATAAAAAATAAGAAAAATCATTTCAATAAAAATTTTGAATATTTCCAAATACCAATTTTTTAAAAATAGATACAGTAAACCTTTGACTAAAATAGATTTATTAATTTATTTACATGCGAGTACAAATTGTTTGCAGAAACTTAACTTTGCATGAGTAAAATGTGTTAAGAATAGTTCACATTAAAAAATATATGCATCATTTAAACAAATCTAAATATTGATTCGATTAAAAGGAAATGTGAAACAAGTTTTAAATAAAATTATTTTCATTTCTGCTCAATAAGTAAGCACACTATGGAAATATTTTTTTAAAAAAATAGCTGCTGAACTTTGTTTGCAAAGAAGACTATCGAATAATATCGAATTTATAATACTAAATAAATTTGTTACTAAAATATATCGTAAAAATGTAATTAAAATATCATTTTGACACAAATAAATATAAAAGCATGATATTTTAAATCATACTTCAATTTTTTGCAAGTTTACAGATGATAAAAACACAATATTAGATTTTTATATGTTCCAAAAAGAAAATACAATCGCGAAATGCTAATGCATCATTTTATAATTTTTACATCCATTCATAAATGGCTTCAAGAAAAAAAAAATTTTGGATTTATTAGACCACGTTAAGCAACTCACTTATTATGCATGCAAAATCATAAAAATATTTGCATAATAAGTAGAGACAAGATTACTTTGATAAATTAATTTGATAAAGTTGTCAAAGATAATATTCTTGAACTTGAAGTAGGTATTTCTGAGACGGTCATCTAGTTCAAAACAGATAAGCAGACCAAATGAAGTGTGTGATACCTAAAAGCGGAATTTTTCTTTATTTTTTGAGATTGTTTTCCTTTAGATGAACTTTAAATAGCAAAATAATAATGTGTAAAGTTATTCAAACTGCAATAAACTTTAGTACAACTTATTATTATGTATATTTTTAAAAGTAATTATAGATAGTTAAGTGAAGGAAAAGGAACATTTCTAGGAATTAATGAACCATATATTGTCCGATGAAGATTATGAATTCCAAAGTCTCAATTCAATAATTCATCAACAATATCAGAGGATAATGAAAAATCATTGACAAAAAAGAAAAGCATGTGTCATAAACATAAGAGCAATCAGCTTTTATTAATCCAGTAGACCACACTTTACTAGTTATTTTTCCTCATATTACCACTTTGAATCTCGACTTACAGAGAAAAAGCAAAACATTTCATTTAAAGCAGGTGCAATTTAAATCATGGAGCTGAGGAGGGGGGGAGAAAAAGTGTAAGCATGTGTGATTTATATTACCCAAACGGATACATCACTTATGAAATACACTTACTTCATGTGACGATTAAAGTGTGACATCCGAATATAAGCAAAAGTCGTTGTGGCTATGTATAGATGTATATATCATGTTCAAATTTATTCCTAAGAAGCAGGACCAATTTCAACCCATCTTTTTGCAATTATTTTTTAAGATAAGACAAAGAATATTGCCAACTTTTCAGAATGCAAAGATTATTAAACATTCAATTAGAAATTGGACAAAATTGTGATGTTTTTCTGCAATAACTTCAAAGGAAATACTGTTACAAAAAAAAATATATCTTAATACCATCTTAAAATTCTACGTTTTATAGAGCCAATGATTTCAATTTCACTTTTACACAGTATTTCATTTAATCATTATGAATTTTTCTTAAAATGCCTATACATTTATTACAATTAATGTTAACTATGAATTAGTTTATCATTATTTTTATTTGTGTTTAATTTTCAAATAAATAATTTTATTGCCACTTTATTTTCGTCAAAGTAATGAATTAACAAAGAAATTTTTCCCATCCATTAATAAGAGACTGTCATGCCATCATTATTATACAAATTATGGAATAACCCAATTTCTCACTGATCATGGCAACTTTAAAAGCTATCTATATAAATTTAACTTGTCTCCATCATCTACCTGTGACTGTAACATTGGTGGCGAGGAAAATGTTGAACATTTGATCCCTCTATGTTCCGAGGTTGCCGGAGCAAGACAGAACCTAAGACTGGCTCACCAAGCCATTAATATAAAGTGGCCTCCAGATTTTCATCAACTTGTTTCCACCAAATTTTTGTAAATATTTTATTGATACCTATTAAATTTTCTTATTGTTAGCTTATATTTTCTTATTTTATTTTATTCTTCTATTAATTCTTAATAACTGTTAAATTTTCTTATTTTTTGTTGTTGTATGTTGAATACTTAGTTCTGTAATACTTTGTGGTGCACGGGGATTTTATAAATGCTTCAATAAAAAAAAGTAGTGAATTAACAATGTTTAAAAGCTAGCTTAAATCAGTCATTCAAATGAAAGCAAGGAAAATGAAATTCTAACCAGTAAATGAAACAGATGTTTGAAAACAACAGCCGCTTCAAGCTATAAGAAATTTTAGCTTTTTCCCCAAAATATTTACACCATCATAAAATTAAAAATTTTATCTTTTCTTCGATATCAATTTCATTTTTGTGAAATTGTTCTTTTATTTGCTATAAATTCCTCAGAAAATTTAATACAGATGATTTTAAAATAAGAAAATTAAAGTTTTTTTGGGGGGACAATGTTAAGAACTTGAATTATTATATCACATTTTTTTCTTTTATTTTATTACATATATATATATAGCTTAAAACGGGTTTTATCTATGGTAATATTTTTTAAGTAGATTTTACGTTAAAAATATTAAACATGGACGTATTTTAATCTTTAATAAAGCACAGATATATCAATTTATCAAAAGTTTGGATGTTAATTACATTTTTTCAAACATATGCTCAAATTCTTAAGAAATTGTGGAAATATTATTATATTTAACTACATGATGGGATTTTAATAATAAATACATAGCTAATAAACCGAAACATTTCTACATCCAAAAAAATCTATAAATCATAAGAAAGGTACATTTTTAGGGAAAGTCATCTTTATAGATAATTCGAAGTATTTCCCTTTTTTTTATTTGATTTCAGATAATATTCAACTGTTTTGCTTATTGGATTTTTGCAATATACGCAAAAACATGTTATCATATATATAATGAGTCTGAACAAGTTCGAAATATAACAAAACATAAATATGACTTAATATATTTACGAAATAAGGCGAAATATTTTTAAATCAGAGAGCTAATATAAAATTAAAAGTGCAGAACATTCTTGTCTTTTATCTTTTATCTAATAACAAGAAATTAGTACAAACAATAAGAAAGTGATAAACATTTACTTGCTATGGCTCTTTGATATATTTTTTTTTTTTTTTTTTGAGATTTTCTCATTTTACTTTCCTTAAAGAGCTTCAACTTTTTATTTTTCAATGTAAGTAAATTCAGAAAGAGAATAGTATAATCCACAAAAAATTGAGTCACCTAAATTTTGAAAAATCTCTGAATTTAAATCTTTTCGGAGCTCTAAAATCACATTTTTAGAATTAAATTTGTCAATTTTTGAACATAATTTTCCTTTGAATTATAATTTTTTTTCTAACAAATAATTTTTTCTCGGAAAATGTCATTTTTTTTTACAAGGAACGTTACCGATCTTTATAAAAGAAAAGTTTTAAAAAATCGGTATTTAAAAAAAATTTATAAAAATATGTATAAGTGTATTGATAAAACATCATAGTTTTAAAGTAGCTACCTAAAATGCATATAGTGAAAAAATATTTTGACAGGATATGAAAAAATACATTAGAAAAGAAAGTGTTGCCAAAAAATAAAAATAAAACTGCATTTTATTTAGAACTAAACTATTTAACAGAATCATTGAAAATCAGAAGGTTTCGCGAAATAATGTAAACATCTCCTGACAAATGCGAATAATAAGTGTTTTGTATCTAACTCGATATATGAAAACAAGACATTTTCAGAAAGAAATAAGCTGATTATAGTATTGCATTCGCTTTATTTCGTTATGGTACATTTCCTATTTACTTTATAAACTAGAAAACTTTTTTTCTTATCGTTTGTTTCGATTATTCCCATAATCTCCAATATTATTCGACAATAAATAGTCTTATTTAGGAAAGCCTCTCGATTGTACATTTTGACTACTTTTAGGGCAAAAAAACCTTTCATTTTAAATATTCCTCAGATAATATGTTTATTAAATGACTCCTTTTTTCATATCAACTACACAATAAAACGCATCAAAATCCTATCAATACTTCTATCGATAAAAGATTGATATCTTAGAACTCTTTTCTAACGGAATCCTGATAGAAAAAAATGTTTCTGGTTTATAGTGTTATAATAAGTTCGAATCAATGCCTTTGACCGTGTAACGTATACTCATCTGCAATATACTTTTTTTTATCTTTCTTCTAACAGTTTTTTCAACAGTTTTCTGAACACGATGCCAGTAATCAGGCAATAAAACACGAAAGTATTTTCTCCCTTTTGCTTTCACATATACTTTTTTTTTACTTGTTCGATCGAGTGGGAAATCGTCTGAGACATTTCTTCCCTCTTCTTGTTGAAAAAACTGTTAGTTTCGGTGAATTGAAATTCGAAGTTTCTTTAAATAAGTAACGCTCATTTGACGCTAAAATGGAGACCAGTTGTCGTAATGATGGGCCAGCAGTTATTTCATGCCCTGTACTTCACTGAGGACGCCAAACCGCATAATAGAGCGTCGATTAAAAGTGGAAAGTATCTAGGGCAATGACCAACAATTGCAAAGGTGAAATATCCACCAGAGCGAGCTACAAAGTAATAATTTGTACTCTGTCAGTCGTTACATATCAGGTGGAAAATGCCACAATTCCATTTTAAAGTAAGTTATTACATTTTGGGGTACAGTAGGTACAATGCGGGGTATAAGTTGGCACTTACTTCCACGTCGAAAATCAACAATGCCTTGAAAAAGACGTACAATGGATCGTTCTTCAGATATAAGAATAACCGATAAATCCAAAGTTTTCTCTCTTTGATTTTATTTTTAGATCGTTATTTTTTGAATACCAAAATAAATAACTGGCTAATTTTTTAAATGTAGTGGTTCCAATACAGTACAAATTTTTGAAAGACATTTGAAACTCAAGTCTGAAGTATGGCAGCATTAAAATATTTTAATTTATAATGCTTAATTCGTCTATTAATATTTTATTTTTTAAAATTACCCATAATTATATTAAAATTTAAAATATAATATTAATTTAAAATTTAAATTTATAATTATATTAAAATTTACACTTAATTATATCAAAATTATTTTAACTACATTTGTATAAATACCAAAACAAATTGAAAACAATCAAACTTCCAGCCCAAAACAACGTAGCATGAAATTGCATTAGATTATAATACGTCTTACTTTATTTTGATTTTAAAAATTACTCATGATTCAATTAAAATTATTTAATGCCTTTATATAAATAAATTAACAATCAAAATTAAAGACAAACAGATATTTAGTCTAAAGCCTCGTAGCATAAAATTTGTAAGACTTTACTTGTCCATATTTATTTATTATTTTTTTATATATATGAGAAAAAAGTTATGTCGCACAGATGAAGTGCATATAAAAATTATCTATTCAATAACGTTGTAAGGGGTAGGAACTTAAATCTAATCCTTAAAAATATATATATTATTACTTTAAAATATATTCTATAATTTATTATATTCCTAAAAATTTATTATTAAAATTGGAGGAAAATTTTATAGAAACACAAATTTCACTAAAAAAATGTCTTTTTTAATACCAAAATAATTTCAAGACGATTTTTGTGAAAATAATTTCTAAATTTTTGAGAGGAAGCATTAAAATCCTGATTACTTATCTAATAAAAATGTAATTAAATTAGGAAATATATATTATTAAAACTATGGGTTAACTAAGTATTTTAATAGCTGTCTGAGATCTGAATTTTTTATCATACAAATAACAACTTCTAGATATACATAATATAAACATTACTCTTTTCAAGTTAAATGATTTATAAATGTGATAAATATTTAAAGCACGCGTTTTAACAAGGCTGGTTTTGATTCTTGCCTTAGTTTGATTAAGTGGAAGATGACACTAGAAATAAAAAAATTCTTAAATCCCACAATTATTATCTAAAAAAATTAAATATTCATTAAAATTAAAATACATTAAGCATGATATTGAAATTTCTTTCAATTTATACATTTTTATGCTTTTACGATTTTCCAACATATTTTTAAACCAATTATTTTCTATAAAATAATTGGTTTAAAAATAATTGGTTTCTATTAGTAATAAAAACGAACTAAGAAACACTTCTACATTCTTATTATAATCCATTATTTTTTTAATATTTATAAAATTCTATTCTATGAAAAATTCCAGAAAGAAATCCTTTAAGTCCAAAAATCAAATTAGAAGCAAAATTTTCAATTTTAAATTTATGGAAAAAGGTTTATTTCAACTTTCATGATAAATGTAATACTTAATAGTATAGAACTTCATGTTCATACATAAACAAAGGCAGCTGAGATTCAATAAATGATTTCAAATTTAAGTCAAAAGTTAATGGAATTATAATTTTTTAATTTCTCATACCAATCATGAATACACTCGAGAATTCGTACTTAAGATTATACACAGAAGAAACGTAGAAATCTCTATAAACAGTTCTTTAAAACTTTATAATGTTTATAAGCTTACATGTATCAATAAAATACATGAATTTAGAGTACATGATGGAATAAATCGTTAAGAATGCTCCAGAAGTCATAACATTGTTCATAAAGAGCAATTAAATAATAGTTAGTTGAAGTTATTAAATTTGGCTCATGGGTCATTCTTTGTAAAAATTCTTTTTTTTTTTCCTTAGTTAATAAAAATGAATCAAAATTTTTAAGTTATTCCTCAATAACTCTTGATCATATAACAAAAAATAATAATTTTTTTACATCTTGAAATACAAAAAATAAGCATTAATTAATTTTTTTCAGTGGAATTTGTATCTCTTTTTTATACAACTACTTTTTTATACTACTAAAAATAATTAATGTATATTTTTTAATAATGCTTTGTATTATTTTAACAATTGAATTTATAATGAAGGTGTTGCAATAAGATCAAATGCTTTTTATTGACAAATTATTTTTGTTAAATAAGGCAGAGAAATTTTAAAAATAAAATAAACATAGACGAAAAAGGCTTTAAATATTATCATGTTACATTGATTTGGGTAAGATATTCAAATCTCCTTTAACATTTTTTAAATGTTTTGTTTTTATACTTAGACAGAAAAATAGAATTCTTTTTTTAGAGATACTGTGTGATTTCTTTTTTTCCAACAGTTTTGTAAGTAACCATTTTGAATAAATCATTCCAAACTATTACAAAAAAAAATATTAAACCCAAATGGGAAATTGTTGCTTAGCTAACAACAATAATTAATTCAGTTTTCCCAGTTTTTATAAAACGAAGAAACGATTAAACAACTTTCCAAACAACAGCAATCAGTAACGAATGTTAGTGGGTTTTTTTTTCTCTCATTTGCTATGATCATAATATTAAATGTTTACACTGAATTTGAAAAAATCAGAAGTATTTTATAGGTTAAAAAAAACATTTTTACTGCATTTGTAAATTTAGAAAACTGAGATAATTTATATAAATTTCTAAAAAAATATTAATTAATAATTTTTTCTGTGTTAATCCAAATAATTCTGTAATTCTTTTTTCATTTTTCCTTCTTTTATTATTTCCTATAAGCTGAAATTCCTTTATACTTGTTCATTGAGTTTCATACGTTTGTTTTAAAGATTGATCTTTGTATTTTAACTTTGAAATTTTTAGTCTTTATTATTAAATTATCGAAAGATAATTGCACCATAAATAAATAAAAAAAGAATTCGATTTCATTCTCTTTTTCTTCGTTTCTATAACAACTTAAAAATTTAATTTTCATAGATTATTTCTTATTCATATTGATAAGACCACTAAGGAATTGAAGTCCAAACTGAAATTTATAGAATACATGAATTAATTTTTGAGATTTTTAAAGGTATAACTTTTAAATTTAAATAAAATGCGTAAGTAAAGCTAAAGAGTAAAAAATGAAAATCTTGTAGCTTAGATTTAAAATTGTAAGAAAGTATATCCATATATCTATATTTATCGGTATACATTTTCTAAAGCTAATTAAACAGATTATTTTAAATTGCAGATATAATGTATGAAGAGTTTTTCTAACTACTGGATTCTAATGGGACATCAATATCCCATTAATCTTTTAAAAATTGGTCGAAATAATTATTTAAAAATTTAGTTTGGGAGACCCGATTCTAGTTTAAAAGTCATTTGAAAGAAAAATTTCGAACAAACTAATTCAAAACTTATCCTCTTCACTTTCCCAGAAAAAATAGAGAAAAAGATTTTTAAAAAATTGTAATCGAGGTATTAAAAACTATTACTAATTTCAAAGGTAATTATTGTTTACCAAAGAAAAAGTTAACGGCATCAAAAAAAATAATGTATTTGAAAATCTTATTTGATAACCAATTTTATTTGGGAAAAATTTTAGCACAACATTTCCTATATGTTGAATTCTGCTTTTACATGATCTGTAACAATTTATAATTTCAAATAAACAAATAAATATCAAACTTAATGGACAGGAAAAAAATTCAATAACGATACGTAATTTTCAGATCTGTTTTAGATATTTTTTTCACTAATATACACGAAAAGATTGTTTCCTTCTTAATATTGTGAGAAAGAAAATAAACGTACGGTTACACCAATAAACGAAGGATAGTTTGTATTTTTTCTCGTTTACACAAGATTAACCAATTTAATACTTAACGTCATTTTCAGAATTTGACAGGCCATTTTATAGTCATTGACAAAATACACTCAGGTTAAACTTTCTATGGATCCCTTCAAGGCAAGTGAAATTTTCAAATTGAGAGTAATAAAGTTACATTACGTGTTTCTCGTTTCGATTTCAAATATATAGAACTATTCGATAAGACATTTAGAAAAAAATTACACTAAAAATTTGAATAAAAAGTTATGACATTCCAAAATTGATTGATGGAATACTGCATTTTATTTTCCCCCTTTTCATATTCTAGTCCAGTTATGTTAAGTATTCAGCGAAATGACTGATTTCCAATCTTCTTTATCTAAGCAATTTGCATACATTTCGCGATGATCGTCCAATTTCCAGATCATATCGCAAACAAAAAGCTTTCCAATTTTGTTATGGAGTGCATATGATCAACAGTTGTTCTTATTTAATAAATGTATTATTATAACGACTAACATTTAGAACTGAAATGAAGTGAGAGCTGCATCAAATCCTTTTGTCAATGCAAAAACAGTTAAAAATGAGCTTTTGAGGAAAAATTTAGCCATTTTTATTTTTTCAAGTAGGCTATAAAGATTAGCATCTGTTTCTGAATTGTACATCTCACTCATAATTCCTTAAGCTTCTAAAAATATGTCTCAAAAGCGATTTACATTTTGCAAACAAAACAAACCAAATTACTGATAAGAAATTTAAAAAATAAGAAAAATGTAATGTTCGCAATATTAACGATAATCAGCAAAATTTAAAATGAGATTTTTCAAAATTTGAAAATATAATAAAGATTGAATTATGAATTATTCAGAGAAAGTGATAGATCCTTTAAATAAACTTCATAACTGGATCTCAGTTAGAAAATAAGATATTTGATGAATGTTCTTAGGAAAGTTTTTCCAACTTTTGAAAACAAATAAATAATATATAGTAATAGATATTGGTAAGGAATTTAAAGTCAAACTGTTTTTAATATCTTCATTCGTTTTTCCCCCTTTCATTTATCATTTTTAATAGTTTATTGAAATTTATGGTATTAACAAGATTACTTCATAATAACGAATGTTAATATAACATTTGTATTTGCTAGCTTTCGGGCAGTAAAGTATTTGCAACATATTTAAAAATCACTTGACAGCCGATAGTTTTGGGTTAGTAAAAGTGGAGCGTTACACGATAGAACAACATGTATTCTTTGTTGAACTATATTTCAAAATTAATGAAAGTGACTGTCACAGTTCGATACTTTGAGAATTGGCCTCCTAGATCGTAGGATTAAGCATCATTGGATTTCTTTTTATGGGGCTGTTTGAAGTCAAAAATTCCGACAAGCCCACAAGCATGCATGCATTGATAGAGGAAATTCAAAGCTATATCAACGAAATTCAGCCACTTTTATACAAAATGATCATGAACAATTTCAACAAAAGAGTAAATAAATGAAAGCAGAGTCATGGAGGCTTTATGCCCCGTATTTATTCCATAGATAACCTTATTATGTGCACCTTACAATTAAATAAAAATATTGCAATCTAAGGAAAGAAAAATTGTGCTTTTTATTTAATACAAATCTTGCGTCAGCACGTTATTCTATCGTGAAACGCTTCATTTTACTAACCCTAAACTATAAACTTTCAACGGCTAATAGGGTACCCACACTTTACTGCACGAATAGTGGCAAATTCAATTCTTGTGTTAATTTTGAGACTCCCTTTATTTATTATCAGAATGTCTAAAATATTTGTTCCATAAATGATGTTAAGTGTTACCTCTAAAGAATTTTCATTGATTTACAATTTTCGGACCATGATTATATATTATTTTTGAAAAATTAAGGAAATTAATGCTCATTTATTTCAACAGATGTATAAAACGCAACACTAAAATCCTTATTTTAATATTGAATGTTAGGCTTTAAAAAAATTTTATTGCTATTATTGTGCACAGTTTTCAAGATGTCTTTAAAAGGGCAACTTCTTTTCAAGTTTTCTTTTGTTGTATTGGTCAAATGAGGAGAATTATATCCGTCATTTTTTTTTTTTTTTGGTTTTTCTCACACATTGCTCATGGAATAAAAGAATATCCAGATAAAACAGTAAGTTTATTTTCCTTTAAGTTTTCTCATGTGATTTCTTGAGATTTGACACAGTGTTTTAGCTAGCATTATTTTTTTTCTCCTTTAAGCTTTATCATATGATTTTTTTACTTTAATTATTATTTTCTTGCATCAAAATAATGAACTTTGGGTAAAATCGTTCAGAGAGGTCAGATTTGAATTTCCCTCAAAATCAGAGACAGGATCAAGGCGAAAAGTTGCCATTAGTAAATATTATCCCCCTCTTCCAACTTTTGATTGCTATAGTAAAATATGATATATTTGTCTAGAAATAAAACTAAGAACGCATTTTGGAGCACAACTGCAGTATATGTAAACAGGTGAATCTATAATTTTGAAGAAATTGAAATAAAATTTTAATCAGAAAGCAATGATTATAAAATAGCATACCATATTTCATTTATTTTACTCTCTGTTTTATTGAACCATCCGTTCAAATGAACACGAACGGGCAGATAGATTCCAACTGTCCATCCACAATTATCATATTAATTTAAAGGCGACTGTCAAATGAGTCAGTTTTTGCTTTTTAGGCATTATTTTCAATGAAAGCCATAATTTAAAGCAGGGGAAGTGTATTCTCTCAAACCTTCTCCATACGTCAAAGAATGATTCGTCATCTCGGAGAAAACCAAGATATGTTTAGATTCCATGAACATTATTCCCAAGAGTAGCACTCTACATACATTTATTTATTTTCTGTTATTTTTGTGTGTTGTGCATAGTGTTTATTAGTATATTTATTTTTGTGTGTGTTTCGCTATTTTCTTTCTCTCCCACTTTTTTTCTGTCCTCGTTTCCAGTTTTTTAAAAAAATATTTGTATTAGTATTTTTCAGAATCTTGTAATCACGATCAAACTATAAGTCTGTTTCTGTAAATCAGTAGGTTTTCAGCTCCTGCATGATAATTAGCTTAATAAGCCAACTCCATTTACAAATCTGAACTTTAAAAGGCTCATTTCCTTCGGCTTTGCTTTAACCAATATTGAAATCCCTAATCATATTTCAATCAATAAATGTCAGAAGTCGAACAATAGTCACAGATATGGAAATAACAGAGGCATCTTTCCATGTCTCTCCCACTTCATGCTCATCACACTGTTCAAATAACCAGAGGATTATAATTGTATGGGCATGAAGCGGTACTGGGTGTGATAACTATAACCATAACCGGCAACTCCGATTCGCCCGAAAGCACGTGGAAAAATCTTAATGAAAGGACCGCTGTGACTGCAACACTGACGGGAACTATGATTGGGACTCATAAAGGCCATCACCAGTCACGGTACAACCCTTCCTTAAGGAAGCAAGTCCCGTCATAGATGGGAGAGAACCGACACCCTACTGTGCCCACTTAGATGGAGAAAACCAACCACTAAACTAGAAGCTTCGTTCCCCCTAGTGGGATGTGTACTCTCTAATAACGAAGTCATTCTTCTTCTCCTGCATAAAATTGTAGATTTTGGGCAAAGCCCAACTGTCATGCAGGATATTGACGATTAATCTAGCAATTTTATAAATACTACGACTTGGTTTTAAGAGATTATTTGGGTGATTAATATACGTGTCATAAAATCGTATGTATTTTGAACGCGTTTTTCCCGATTTATAAAATCCAAATTTTTGGATTTTATAGTCCAAAAATTTGTTATAAAAAATAAAAAATATATTACTATCCAAAAATTTTTAGTCACAAAATCACATAACAAGTTTCAAGCATTTAAGTAATTGCTTTTTTTTTCTTGCGTTTGTAAGCCTGCGAAAGTACGACTAACAGACAATGAAATCTTTGATAAAACTGATTCTAAATGTGAGATAGATCTGTTCTTTAGATGTCATATCTATATACTTTTATTGATCGCGTTTTTTATCTTTTGTAATGGTGCTCATTTGTAGACAGAAAACTGGGTAGACGGATTTCCACTGAATAAATTTCAATCAAATGTAATAAAAATCTATAAATGTGGTATAAAGCCTATATGCTCAAAGTATTTTAAAGTTAATATGGACAGACAAAAAAAAAAACGTTATTCCAAAAAGGCGTTTTTCGATCTAAGGGAGGTTTGAATTTGGAGATTTGTCAAAATCTTGAGATCGAATTTTTTGGACTTACAATATTTCTTTATTTATTTATATTTCTTTCTTTATATTTTTTTCTTTATATTCTTAGTATGCAAGAAAGCAATAACTCTCTAAATGTCTGGCAAATGGGGATGTTATGAAACATAACCTTTGGAACTACAACATAACCAAATTTTTTTCAAATTATAATCACTCCTTTATTCACTTTTTCAAGCAATGTCTAAATACATCAGCAATCTAATAGTGTTGTTTTTTTTTTAATACTTTCAGTATTGTAGGAAAAAGCAGGGCGGGGGAAGTGACTTTTTTTGTTTGTTTGTTAAGAGAAAATTTTCAAAAAGGGAAGATTTTCAGAGCTGCGCAGGTTCATTCAATTGTTCAATCTATGAAATAGAAAAAATGCTACGTAAAAATTAGTTTTGATCCATCCCACTGCTCAGCACAGTAACAAAATATAATTGTTCATATCCTTTTTTTGTATGAAGATAGGAAGATTCTATACTTCCCTTTGTCCTTGGCGTCCGAAAAAAGTAGAAATGGAGTTGCAATTTTTTTTTCTACAAAGAAAGTTTTCATTTTCTTCAAAAATATGGTTACAAAACATGAAGTATAATTATTAATCAATAAAAATTAATTAAAATATATCGTTATATCAATTTTTTATGTAATAGAAAGTATAAAAATAACACCTAAAGAAATATAAAAATAACGTCTATTTAATATATAAATACAAAATAATGAATAGAATACTAAATTTCTGGAATGCAGAAAAAATAATCAGAAATTATTTTAAAGCTTTGTTTTCAGTTAAGAAACAAAAATAAGCTGTTGTTTTATTAAAACTTGACAACATAAAATCTAAAATCTTTTTTATCATTTTTATTCACTAAAATTAAAATCGAAATAAATTAGAAAAAAAAATTAATTTATAATAGTTACATTTCTATGTATCATATTATTTTTCATTGATTTTAATACGAGATGATTTTATAAGTGCAAACATTTTTATGTATTTAATTATTTTGATTTGTAGCTAAATTTAATGTAGCATTAATCGCAGGCGATTTTGATAAAATAGCATATATTGAATTTATTGGCCACATATATTACTACCTTTTTTCTAATGAAATTTCTTTTTCAGAGGATGACAACAGAAATACGGCTAATGAACATAGCTGAAAAATATTGAGAAACGAATAAAAAAGTTGAATGGAATACTGTTTTTGTTTAATCGTTAGACTAAAATCGAATGACATTACCGTACAATGATGGATACAGCAGTCTGCAATAGATAAGCTGCCATCAGAAGCAATAAAAAATATCAATAAAGATAATAACAGAGTAGAGTTTATATTACTATTCCATCATTTTGCTTCTTAATTGCTAAAAAACTAACCACAAACTAATTACTAAGTCATAAGAATTATACGATCATGCATTTAAGAAACGTTTTAGCAAGATTCATTTAAAAAATTTTCCAGGGAAATTTATTCATTTATTTTTTGTGGTTTTGTCAATGCATATAATGAAGATTATAAATCAACAGCTTTGTCCGAATTTTTTTAAATCTCAAAACCAGAATAACGTATAAATTCATCAGCATATCCAACAATAGTACATTTCATTCAGTTTTAGCAAATATAGCTATTTTAAGAACAAAACAAGAGCCACCTTCCTACTGATCCGTTTTTCTTCCTGAATGACTAAGAAGGCTCGGAGAATGGAACATTGACGGATCCGCTTTCCGCTTCGTCGACCTTTAGAAAACCTCAGGCCCTGAAAATATGCGGGGGAGGGGGATGCCAGATTATCTTCTTTTGCACTTTATTGCCCACGAATATCAAGACTAAATGTGAGACAGCTTTTGCGCTACAGTGCGAACCACAAAATGTTTTAATGATTTATTCTCTTTTTGACGAATTCATGCTGTCAAAACTGAAATAGGATCTAACCGAAATCGTTTGCGGTTACCGATCGGAACCGAAATGAAGTGAAACGAGATGACACCGGAATTAATCATCAGACGAACGGCTTGGAGGGTAGATAACTTTGATATGGCCTACTGACATGTGTTTTAACAAATTTAATTTCCGATTGTCTAAATAATTGTTGGTATTATGGTTTATCCCTACAATGATAAAAGATATAGATTAAAATATATTAAGAAAAAGTTGATATAATTTAATATATTAAAGCTTTATCTGTTGAGTTAAATTCAAAACGAAGACATAAATCTGTATAATTCTAAATTAGAATTTCCCCCGAGAAGTTGAAAATTAAAAATTTTAAAAAACGTACAAACTTTAATGCTAACCATTTAATATCAATTTAACTTCTATAAACTTAAAAGAGCAATTCTAGTATAAAAACAATTTTACTTCGTATATTTTGAAAACGGTTCAAATTATTTCGATCTAATTTTATATTTAAATAAGGTTTTGCTTTTTAAATTTACCCATATAGGTGATTTACCTAAAAAGATTCAATTTTGCCCCCCCAAAAAAATTTTATTACTATCTAATAGAGACTTTTTCTATCTATTATCATGCCAATGTTGTCATAGAACAACATCTCAGCAAAATTTGTGGCACTTGCACCATAGGATGATAACCTACTGGTATCTCAAAATTTTGTGAGATGGCGCTGATGATGTTGAGATGAGATAAGAATGGAAATTATTCATAGGTCATCAGTATGTGATTCGTATCTAAATATTTTCTGCGAAAAAAAAATTGTTGAGCGAAGAGTGATTTCCCATATATTCCATTATCATACGGGCAAAAAAAAAAGGTTGCAGGTTTTATTAATACTTTACAAACACTTCATGGTTCATGCTGTTAATTCATGCCCATAATTAAATTTCCATAAATTATTTTTATGTTCTTAAAAATGTTGTTTAAAACCAGATTATTATCCAAAAATAGTGTTTGATACCAGAATGTCACACTATTTATTTATTTATTTATTTTGTCATACAATGAAATATTGCATTTAAAACAATATTTCAGTGGCCCAACCAACGTCACTCAATTTTATATTATCCTGCTTGTATGCACAAATGTTAAGGGTCGTGTGACATCTGATAGAGGAACAATAAAGCGTCTTAAAATCGATGCCTTTGAATTTATAGTTCAAGGATATAATTAGAGAAATTTAAATTTGTCGCATATAGGATTCGACATTTTTGGGGAAAGAATCTTACGCGTGGCAAAAAACCATATTTATAATAAGCGTATAAATTTAAAATGTAAGAGAAATAATATCTCTTTCGCATGTAATTCTTCAGTCCCTACTGTAAAATGTGCTTCTTTTGGTACATGTCTGTGGTACAAAAGCTAATTTTCAATTAAAAAAGCATTTTACAATCGTTAACATTAATCATATTCGAAATTATGTAATTAATATAAATAAAAAATTGCTCTAGATATCTAAATTGCTTATTAAAAACAGCATCTGCTAAAGTTCTCCATATGTGAGATTTTTTCTCCCTTTTTATTTATATATGTAGTCGAAATTTAATTTTGAATATAATTGTAATGCAGAAACTTAATACCCTATTGTGCATACCCAGCTGACTCTGATTCATTTAGATATTTTTTTTATAGCTCGCACATCTAAAAATGTTTCCCTGAAATTATATTATATGACTTTGAGATTAAAAAGATTTTTTTTCTGTTCTGCAAATATTTAGGATGAATTGTTAAAAATTACATGAAATAACTGCAAAATATTCATGAACTTAGAATCTTATAAGAAATATCTCGGTTTATTTATAATGCTTCTAATGAAGGGTTTTTAGAAAGGATAGGAAGGAATATAAATGAATTCATTAAAATTTATGTCGTAAATTATAGTGACTTAAACAATGGAGAGTACATCTAACTTTTATTTGATAAATCCAACTTTCATCATAAATAATGCTTTACCAAGAAGTGCAAACGTGTTTTTATTTTTAAACATAACAAATGGTTTAATTTAAAGTTAAAATAAAGAATAATCAACGAAAAACTTCTAAGTTGAAAAGTTTTAGAGACAATTTAAATAAATAAAAACATATCGGAAATTTAGGTCTTATAGATTGCATTGTAAATCATATGGTTTACTTGAATAAACTTCTAAAAATGTGCAAAAAATTAAGATTTAGATGATAATTTCACTTTCTAGTAACTAAATACTGACACTTTCTTTGTATCCGAAATAATATAGGGCCGAGGTGGTTTGGTGGTAAGGTCTCGGCTTCGGAACCGGAGGGTTTCAGGTTCGAGACTGGATTCCACCGAAGAACCGTCGTGTGAGGGGGTCTCCTGCACGTTAAATCTGTCAGGCCAAATGTCCTCCTGCTGGTATGGTATGGTGTGGAGAGGGGGGTGCCAGTTCAGGTGTCGTCCTCGTCATCTGATCTTGGTTCAAAATTACGAGGTCCGTCCCAAAATAGCCCTCGTGTTGCTTTAAACGGGACGTTAATAAAACTAAACTAAACCGAAATAATACAAAAATTTGTTTAGTGCATTCTGAGTTTTTGAGATCATGCAAGAAGCAATTTAAATAAACATATTAAGACTTGCATATGCTTATTTAAACTGTCTCTGAAACTTTTCAATTTAGAAGTTATTTTGTTGATTGTTCTTTATTTTTACTTTAAATTAAACCATGTGTTATGTTTAAAAAGAAAAGTATGTTTGCATTTTTCTTTAATATGTTCTTTATAATGATAGTCTGATTTTTCAAGAAATGGTAAGGGGTACTTTCAATTGTTTGTGTTACTGTAGGTACATAAATATTATTAGATATTTTTTATCATCATAAACTATTTTATTTTTCATGTTGAAACTCATTGTATGTAATGTTATATATGTAATAAAATGTAAATTTATTGCATTAAATAAATGAGCAATCATTCAAGCGAATGGAATCCAGAATTTTACTTTACTGACATTAACAGTTATTATTTTTAATTTTAAAAGATCAAAAAATGATTATTAATTACTATTCAAAAATACAATTTTTATTTTTTATGAAAGATAAGATCTTTTTTTCTGTTACTAAACATTCCTTTAACAATCTTATTAAAGAACTTATCATTTTATTTTTTTTAAATAGGACAAAAAGAATAACTTATGTAGATTTCATTCATTACTTTTTCGTATACAAATTATTTATGCAAAAGAATGTCCAAAAGGATGTAGTGCAACCGACAAAAGATTCGAAATCGAGATTTTGACAATTCTTCACGCTTCGGATCTCTTTCCAATCAGAAAAACATACTTTCAACTTTACGATTCTCTGTCTGTAAACTCGATAACTCAAAAACATAATTTGAGCTATGTACGTGGTTGCATTTGGTGCATGGACTTTATACCAAATGTGTAGATTGCTATCAAATTTTGAATGACATCTATTCTTAGTCACTCTCTCTATCCGGCAGTCAGACGTAATAACTAAATAGATATGTAAAATTTGGCTTACAAGTTTAGCATTTTAAATGTAGTTCAGTGTAAATTTTGAGAGCAAATTCCGTCTAGGGGTTAATCAGCTACTTTCGCATGCTGTAAATGCAAGAATTCAGGATAAAAAATGCAATGACTTAAATACATGAAATTTGGAATTTGTCAAATTTCCGTTTTAGTCGTAGGGGAAAAAATATATAGAAAATATAAAACCGATTTGTTTGTTCAACTATATTAATCGCCTAAAAAGAATCACCAAAGATAGCTTAACGAGTTCAGCAAAAGTATTAACCAATACTTTGCAATCAATGCATAAATGCAAGTTTTCATTGCTAAATTGCGAACTCCAAAAAAAGGCGTAGACATAAATGCTACAAAGTTGTATGTTAAATTTTGATTTTCAATAGTAGAAGAAAAAAATATGATAAAAATATAAACTCGATTTTCTGTTTTTACTAATGTTTCTTTTCAAGTTCTGATTTTTGGTTCTAATGGGAGATTAATCGCACATTAGTGATTAATCACCCAAAAGAAATATCACCTATTATGCCTCTAACCACCATGGGACTGTTCAGTCTGTCCTGAAAAGGATGTGAAGGGAAGAGTAGAAAAGCAGCTACTCGGGGAGTAAAAGTCCTCATGACAATTAAGGAGTCTGGAGACGGAAAGTGTGCGTCATTTGTAGGAGTTCTGAAGAGAACTCTGAGTATTCCTGTCTGGCATGTACAGTTATTACAGTATGTCATAGGCTGTGCTGCAGCTGTTCTTCACATCATTTTTAGGATGACCGGAACAGCCCCACTTGTAGTCAGAGACATCAAATCACCAAAGATATATTAGAGGAATTAATAACTGTGCATGCCAGACAGGAATACTCAGAGTTCTCCTCAGAATTCCTACAAATCATGCGTACTTAAATCATTCAGACTCCTTAATAATAATCATGACTTCTCCCTCCCCTCGTGCAGCTGTTCTTCTACTTTTCCCTTCACATCCTTTTTAGTACAGTCGGAACAGTCCCATGGGGGTTAGAAACATGACAGAGACAGGGATACTCAGAGTCCTCCTCAGAATTCCTAGAAATGACACGTATTCTCCACCTCCAGACTCCTTAATAATCATCATAACGTCCATTACCACGCAGCTGTTCTTCTACTCCTCACTTCACATCATTTTTAGGACTACTGAAACAGCCCCATGGTGGTTAGAAACTTTACATCACCAATGATATATTAGGAGTTTTTTTTAATGCTGGCCAATGCCATGCAATTAATATACAGATACAGATTTTCGTTACTAAACTACAAAGTTACTCTCATGTATAAACAGTTAAGCAAAACTATTTTGTGTGGGTTTCTGAAAACATAAATCTGAAGGTTTGTGAGTAATAGCCTGGCTCATAGCCCACAGTTTTAGATGTATATTTAGGGAATAGAATTTTTATTTTTGAAAGTCAAAAAAGAATCAACCCGTTCGAATTGGTTTTTAAGTGGAAAAACGGCTAGCACTTCATTCTTCCAAAATTCAATGAATCATTATCTGCATAGAAAAAAAGCAGATTACTGAACCCTGTTAAGCAATTTGCTTTTTTTCCATGCAGATACGTTTATGTATTTATTTACTTTCATCTATATGAATTGAAAGAATATAGAGTGCGTACAAAATATATAAAAGTAGTGCCATCAAACAGTTAGTTCCACTTAAAATTTCGAGGAATTGTAATTTTTCAAGCCTTTTTCTGTATGAGAAGAATTTTTGAAATTATATCTATGCATTTGTCTTCCAAGTTTCATCAATTTGGGAAATGAAGGAAAGTGAAAGCTTACAAGCATTTTTAAAAAGTGAGGAAATTCGGCATATACCCTGCTCAGAAAATAACTGAGATCTTAATCATAATTTTGAATCAAATTTTTCAACAGATATATTCAATTCCCTGGTCGTATTTTCGATATTTCTTTCACGCAATGTTGAAATTTCAAATGCAATATATTTAGAATATTATTTTTAACGTGTGTCTAAAAATGCAAATTGATATTCATAGGAAGTTAAAAATTATTTTAACCAAAATAATTTTAATATACAATTATTGGTTAATTTAATGTAACAATGAGCAGCTTGGAAGATCATATCACACAAAACTTTGACAGTTTTTTTAAACCTTGCCCTTATAAGCCTGAATCTTTAAAAGTAGATTTAAAATATTTTTTTACTTTCATTCTTTGAAATAAACATGGGAAAAAGACTTTTAAAAATCATATTTTACATAAGAATGATTTATGATGATGAGAAAAAAATTCTAACCTGAAATACTCGACTTAAAATAGAAAAAAAAATTATAAATTATGATAAATATAAATAGATTCAAATGCTTTACTATTGAAGCAAAAACTTTTCATTCAATATTTCGCTTTTGGAAACATTTTTGTTCCGCCTAATGATTGGCGTTGTAAAAAATGTTTTGCTTGGTTTTTGTATCGCTGCTTCTTGTTGATTTTCTTTCACTTTCATTGAATCAAAATTCTTGTAAAATGCATTTATTTTTGTTGAATTTTTTTTGTTATTTCTGAATACTTGTTTTATGGCCCATTATTATTATCAATGTGTTCATTTTATTACAACTATTTTAAAAAGCATTTATTTTGAAATGGTAAGTATTTTAAGTTACTTTCAATGGGTTTTTCTTACCAAGAAAATCCAATGGATCTTTCTTAAAAATCCTTGCAGTGTTATAAGTTTTATTATAGTAATTTAGCTTTTTTTTACATTTTTCTTAAAGGTTTAGTTTCTAGAGTGTTTCTTTTGATTAAGGCCAATCAATGGTCAAAATCCAAAAAGTTTAGCTGCCTATGTAAATGGATTTTGTGTGATAAAATATTGTATATTGTACATTAAATTGGTGTATTGTAGAATATAGTATTTTACTATACATTCTGTATATAAGTAAACAAGAAAAAACGTGCAATCACCAAAACAGACATCAGTGTATTATAATTTTTCATAAGTTATGTTTCAAGCTGCCATTTTCATAATGTAAAATAACTAATAGCATTTTCAGTTTTTATCTTTATGGCAACAACCAGATTTAGGGCCTCAATCTTATTCCCCAAATATTTTAGAATACAAATTTCAGTGCATTGATTAAAATCAAAATGTTGCAATTAAAGGATAAAATTACAATTTAAAAAAAATTAATACTGATTTTTTAATTTATAAAGATTAGAAATCACTAATCTCTGAGCTTTTTACCCACAATAATTTTTTTAAACTATTCCATAACCTTATGCACACGCTTTCTTATCAAATTGAAAACTAAAAGATTTACCCACTGAACTTTTGTGTGTGTGTGCCGGTAATCGTGTCAACGCATTAACCGCTTTAAAATGATACATTCTGACTGCATGAGACACAAAACCCCATGTTCACCGTGTTAAAAAATCCCTTCAAACATTGCGCGAGTCATTTTTCTTCCATGAATATTTTGATAATCCGCAAATCACCCTGAGAAGAACGTTGAGTCGTTCATCCCCATTTTGTCAAGGACGTTCGTCAGAGTGCATGCAAGGATGCTTGGCCGGAGGTATCACCGATCAGGTCAGCCATTTTTTCGGTAAAATATTAATATCAGACGCAAGGAACTGTGACGGGTGCACACGATTAGACGCACCTTTCATCCAAATCGATTAAGGATTTGAATTACTGAATCGTTCTAAGTACTTAATAAAATCCGCCATCATGAAATATTTTCTCACAGACAGAAAAATGCTTTCTTGTTGACAACTAATCTGCAATTATGTAGGGAAAATAACAAGCTAATTTGAGTTATTATGTCAACAAATTCGGAATCTGATTCTCAGATATATCTTAATAATTTTCCAGTTGCAAAGTATGTCACTAGTGTGTTTAACCTGGCCGTGAGGATTTGAAGGGGCCTAGGCTCGGATTTCAAATGGATTTTGTAATAAATAAGACTTTTAATTTGAATACAAGAAAAAACGCACATAAAATTAATTCTCATCAAAATACTGATATTTAACACTTTGGCTGCCGAATGACTTGCCTCTTATACCTACTTAATACCTAAATAATTCCAATTACCAAGTAAATGACCTCTAATCTATCTACTGCACTTAAGGTATCTGAATATCCTCGAAGGAAAAAATTTTAAAAACTATATTTTTTTAAAAAACTGTTTAAAACCATGGTTTCCAGATGTATTGTCAATTATAATACGAAATGCTATAAATACAATCGAAAATTATTTGAAAATACAATTTATTTTGAGAAATAGGAAAATATGTAGTAAATTTTAATGAAATTTAACCAAAACGGTTAAAACTCTACACATTTCCGGTTAACACTCTAATATAGCAATCCTATTTTTCTTTGTACGCAAATTATAGAATATAATAATGAATAAAATGAACCAAAAATCTAAAAAAAATCTAGAGATGCAAAGAAATTATGGGTAAAAATATGCATATATATGAATTTTTTCCATAAATTTATAACTTATTTTTTCTAAAAACAACTATAAATGAAAAGGTATTTCACCAACACTAAAATTTTTTGGTTCAATTCATTGCTCATGTTATTTAAAACACACTCTGAAATTTTTATGTAAATTCCTCCATTAGTTTTTAAGATACCATGTTAACGGTGGAGAATTTTTATGAATGTTAACGTTTTGAGAAAATTGTTTAACACAAATTTGAGATGAAAAATGTGTTTTACTTAAAATTATTCTGGATGATAGATAAGGCCTTCCTTTTCCTAGAAAAGATAAATTATTTTGGAAAGAGGAACTACAAAAAATAACAATTAAAAAAATTCGCCAATGTCGTCGGTAACCGGTGTTTTTAACGTAATCGGACACCTTAAAGTGATAGTAAAGAAAGGATCCATATAGTTAAATCCATAATCACAATCAATCACTCAAAGAAGGCAGGGAATGTATTAATTTATAGCATAATCATATTTATATAAAACAATTTTATATCCGATATGCTTAAAAAATATCCAACCAGAGGTAAATAATTTCACAGATTTTCCAACCGACTCTCCAACGATCTAGATGAGAAAAACTGCAACTGACGCCAAAGTTTGAAACTTTGAAACTGAAATTATCATTTTTAATAAAAAGAATGAGGAAATTTTAGAAGAGAGAAATTCCACAATCTTTTATCAAAATATTAGGGAAAGAAATTCAATGACGGTAATTCGATTTACAATTAATTCTAACAAGCTCACTTCCTCATATCAGATGACAATTTAAAAAATTTTTAATTAAATGTATTACTTACATACGTTTACATACTTACATAAATATACATAATAATGAATAAAATTAGAAATGTATAATTCTTATTCAAGACTTATAAAAAATGTCCACTCACTTGTATGATAAAAGTTTCATTATAAATTTTAATTATTGTTTTCAATATTATATGCTAAATTATTAGCGGTGTTTAAACTTTTTTAAATATTACCTTTAAATTGATTTATATTAAAAACAGTAAAGGTGTATTTGACAACATTGTTAAAATGTTCACTTCATGTCTTTTCCACTCAAATATTGTAATGCATCAGTCTCTTAAAAGGAGTGCTTTATTGTATTTAAAAAACATTAAAAAAAAAACTTCAGACATTTTTTTTACTTGTTAACCCAAGTAAAATATTTGACAACACTGTTTATTAAAATTTTTCTTCGCGTCTTTTCCATTCATATACCGTTATACTTCAGTCTCTAAAGAGGTGTGCTTTATTGTATTTAAAAAAACATTGAAAAAAAGTTTCAAACTTTTTTTTACTTGTTAACCTAAATAGAACTGAGTTTAGAGCTACATCATAATATTAAGTTAAAGTGCCCATTCAGTTTACATAAATGGTATGTTTAATTACGTAATTCATAGCGTTATCCCCGAAATCGACAACTTCTCAAATAACTGCAAATTTTGGAAAATTTTAAGTATCATTTTCTGTAGAGAATAAATTTTAAGGTCAAATGTTCATCCTTCGTTTCCTTAATGACAGTAATTCTGCATTTAATTCCAAAAGTTCTGATATGAAAATTTATGACTCTATTTTTTTAAATTGCTCGTAAAAGACTTTTAGAATCAAGTAAAAGGTATTTAAAAAACAAATAAGGAGACAAAAAAAAGACCACAGTAATAAATGCTTTTGTCATTTTGAGCGATAATCGATTTGTTAGTTGTATTGTACTCAATGATGCAGGCATGCTTCGTTTTTCACTGATTCTCTAATGGCAGAATTTTTTTCAATTCGCTATTTATATGCAATGTTGGCAAAATAGTTTAAGGTAGGTGACTACGTTAAAAAGTTAATTTTTTACGATATTATTTTTTTCATTTAATATTCTTAGTGTTTGAACAGGTTTCTTTATAAAATCGTTCGAATTTTTTCTAAGTCGATTTTTTGGGGGAAGTTACATTGATTTTTATATTTGTACTCACATGTTTTAACGCTATTTTAAATCTTTAGATGCTGTTTTCTCAAATTCTAATCATTGATAGAATTCTTTTAACAAAAAAAACTCATTAATAAAAATCTAATGCATACTTTTTCTTCAAATTTGGTACAATAATTTATTAATCTCTTCTGCTGATCCTGAACCAAAGAATAAATAATCTATACATTTAAAAATGATAATTAATTTATGTCTCACAATGCGAAAAAAATATAAAAATTCTTTAAATATTTTGGTTAAACTGCGTTGTATGTCAGTTTAACCCCAATATTTAAAAAATGAATTAAAAAACAGCATACAATTGATTTTTAGATCAAGAATTAGATGATATATTTCTTAAGCTATTTGTAAAATGTTAATTAAATCAATCTGACAAATCTTTTACTTTATTCCTCTAAACCAAATTTAAAAGAATCCTACTTAATTCGAATATTTTAATTTCATAGATGTATTTTCGATATTTTTTATGTAAATATTCAAAACTATACGTATTTTCGAACATTTTCCCAAAAATCTCATTCCGAAAGTAGTCGCATATCCTACTTTTGAAATGTATCGAAATGCCATTTATAAGCTACCTACTAAAAGCATAATTTAATTCATTTCAAAAATAACAAAAGTACATTAAAATTGTAGGTTTTTGAAGAAAGTAGTTTAACTTTCAACCCACAGAAATTCGTGGATTAAGGATCAGAAAGGTAGTATCAAATGGTCATTAAAGAGGTCATCACTGTGTTGTTGTGATTTATGGTACTTTATAATTCCGCTGACAATTATATGTCAGCGATCAAAGCCGAGAAAGCGTATCTTGTTTTTTCAGTGGTACTAACTAAGAGTACGATTTAGCAACTTCATGCATGGCATTCGCCTGAATAACAACTCTTTTTTTTGGGGGGGGGACATTTACATATAACATAAATAGAACACAGAAGAAGAGAAACCACACTCGAACAGGGGGATGCCCAAATCACGTAGAAGACGCATTACCCTCATGCCAGAACATCGTCGTGGATCTCACTGGAAAACTAAAAAAGTTTGGCAAGTTTGACAAAAGAAGAAAAATGACTATGTGGCGGTGGATTGTGGTGTCGTGCCAATGTGGAGATTGAATTCCGCCAAAGATAGGATTCAAGACCTTACGATTTGCAGCCGCATAACATATCAGCAATGCCCAGTGGCTGTTGCTGGCTTGTTAAGATACTACCACAATACTCAGCCACCCTTGAGTCTGCGAAGAGACGTAAGATTTTATAGCGCCAAGCGTAATGGCGAACGAAGGGCGAGTTCATAGTCTCAGATTGGCGGGTTGTATTGTAGTGTCGCGCCAATGCATAGATTCAATTCCTCCAAAGATAGAATTAACGCATTTCGAATTACTGAAAGAATAGACCGAAATATTATTAATTCGTAGTTGGATTTGACTCAAAATTTAACAAATGTCTACATTACAAATGGACCAATCTTTGGACCAAATTTTTTGTACCTAGCTCTCTTACTTTGGTAATTATCGTATCAAATTATATTCTAATAACCAAACGAATGGATTTCCTCGGCACAGATTTTATTCAAAATTTAGCAGAATTTTACGAATTCGGCGTAAAATACACATCTCAAATATAATCCATCTAATTCAAATCCTTTTTTCAGTTATCTTTGTCACAGACAGACAAAAAGATTGACATTTCCCAAATATGTGTTTTTTGAACTCGAGAAAGTCTAAAACTGGGAGATTTGTTAAAGTCTCGACTTCGAATTGCTTGAAGATTACATATTTTCTCTATATTACGTATTCAAGAAATTTGAAACCGAATGAATTATAATTGTTGTCACAAAATCTCAAGTAAAATAAGTTGTGTTTTAATTTAATAATTTTTGACTTATCGCTTTTAAATCTTATTAAAAGTACAGAACGACAAACAATCATCCCCCCATTTTAGATATAGTTCAAAATTCGATAGATATCTAGATTATAGATGTTGATTCTGTGTATCGAATTTAATCCATTTAGATCTCTTCCATTTTATAGTTTTTTTGTAAACTTACATCATATTTGAACAGTCGGAAAGGCAGATTTTATGAATGTAATTTACATACAATTCGATTAAAGAATTAAATTCCCTTATTGTTAGATTTCCGTTATACAATTTAAAAATTGGCGAATGCAACCATTGGCTCGAGTTGATATGATTCTTTGATTTTATCAATTATTTTAAATATATAGAAAATCTATTTAAAGATTTTTCAAAAATCGCACAACTATTATTGGACAAGAAAACAAATCGGATAATAGTAGATAATGCATGCTTTTAGAATGTGGCAGAAATATTTATATTATTATGGTAATATATATATTGTAAGAATCTGTAATTGAGGAAATTTTTGCATCAAAAGCAAGCGTTTAACTGCTCATCTTGGCCTCAAGAACCGCAGTTAAATAATTTAAAGCAATAAAACTGTCAAACAGTTTTAAAAAGACCGAAAGTATCTGTCACTATTTGAAACTATCAATTGTTATTTCTTTTCTACGCAATATGTTCTCCTTAATTGAGCATGACTTTGTCTCGTGCCTTAAAAAAATAACTTTTGATTGATTTAAAAAAACGGTTTGAAACAACCCAGATGAAAAGGAAACTTTCCTTCTTGCTCGAAATGAATTGAAGTTGTCACGGGTCAGCTTCAGGGAAAATTCAGAACTGTTTTACGCTTTTTCTCTTATGATTCTCAAGGCAGAAGAAGATGTCTAATTTGTGGCAAATTCACTCCCTGAACTCTTTCGTGTGGCGAGCAATTAAGGTTTTTCAAAAACAAACAGTGTTAGCAGAAAGAGAGCGGAGAATTGCTTTTTTTAACATAGAGTTAACAAGTAAGCATAGTATCTGTCGATTGCATCGTGTGAAAGTTCTTAGTGAAGAAATCGTGATGAGGCAGGCCGTTACAAATTTGGCCCTTAAAACCTTTTTAAATAGCAGCGGCTCACTAAAAAGTGATTTTTTTTAATGTTAATTGAATATTCAATTAAAAATTAACCGGGTTGTTTTACATTTTAACTTAATGTTTCAATATAAGCACAAAAAATCATTTTCATACCACTTTAAAATTTAAAGAATAAGTAATACTTGTATATTGTGACGGCTACCGAAAAGCGCCAAGAGAATAATTTCACCAAATAGATGATTTCGATCATCAAACTTACATAGCATGTGATTCGATGCTCAAAAATTTTTCCTAATATTAATGTCTCCTAAAGTTTCTTTCTTAGTTCTAATATGAAATGAATGAACAATATTTATTGTTTAATATATTATTTGTTTGGTTTTATAAGAACTCTTTTGCTCTACTGCCTTCTTCCCTCTCTCAATATGCCTCATAAATGCTTTCTTTCCAAAAAATTATTGTATTTAGGACAAGAAATAATCTTCGCTTTTATTTTGCTGGCAGATTTAATGCATTTATCGTGGACAGAAGGATAGAAAAAATTAATAATTAGATGGAGCAAGAGCTAGAGATTATACAAGATTTGATAAAACATCCCAATCAAACTGTAACAGTTTATCTCTTACTACTAATGCAATATGTTGTTCCGCTTTGTCATAATGAAAAGCAATCTGTTCATTAAACTTTGCAGGTTTGTTTTGTTTAAATATGGCAGCTTTTAATTTATGCAGTTAATGACAATATTTCATAGAATTTATTGTTTCACCGTGGTAAGAGCTCCAAGAAAATTATGCCTTTCCAATCCCGCCAAATGTAGAAAAAGAACTTTTTTGGGGGTGTAATAGAACTCAGGTATGACCGAAACCGATGACATAGACTGCTAATAGATAAGTCATTATGTTAAAATAATGAGAGCCAAATAAGGTCATTCATAGCACGATGAAAAAGTAACTCTTGGAAAACCTTAATAAATAATAATACACTTGAATATATTTTTATAATTTGGTAAAATATTTTCTTCGTGCTTTTTGGTTGCAATTAAAGCCAAATAATATCGAATAAGTTTGTAAATTTCAATTTTATTCTTCAGTGATACTTTTTCTTTTTTCTTATGTCACTTTAAGATAAAATCTTAGTCAACTCCAATTTGTGTGCCACTTCAAAATTATTAATTAATCACTTTCAATAAATAAGTTATTAATGAATAACAATTTTATTCTTGTGAAAAAATGTCTTCGTTTTCATATCACTTTAAAATTCAACCAATAAGTTTTTAGTTATTGTTAAATTTATTGTTGTACTATACTTTTTCAATATCCATACCACTTAAAAAGTTAAAAAATATTTAATATTGATATCACTCCTATTTAACATTTTCTCTTCTAATTAAAAGTTAGATTGATATCAATTTTATTCTTGTAAAAAATTCTTTTCCTTTTTTTACCGTTTTAAAATTCAAAAAAATTATGTTAATATCAATATTATTGTCGAGTAATTTTTTCTTCTTTTTTTATACTACTTTAACATTTAAAGAAACACATTTTAAATAAATTTTTTCTACATATAATACTTTTCTCATTAAAAAAACTTTAATACTTTGAAGTATACATGAAAAAATATATATTTATCATTTATTTACGATTGATTCACACGAGTGTTGCGAATATACTACAAAAACCTTTGTGAACATGTCATTGTTATTATACAATAAAAAGGAATCTCCAGAAATAAAATAAACGAATTCAATTTAAAACATTATAATGGTAATACATCTTGCACAAAAAGTGCAAATCCATTCTCAATTTTTGGAAAATTATATTGAAATTAGAGGGGAAAAAAGCGTATTGCAATAAAAATTATGTCACATGAAAGTTAAACTTTCATTTGAAAGCGATGTAAAAAAATAGAGTGTTGCATTATAATTGCAAAACATCTTATCAAACTATAAATTAATTAAACATTCATTCCATACAACTGGAGTACTTTGATGTAATGGTTTTTCTTCAATAAAATGAATTAATATTTCGATTCTGAAAAATAAATTAATTAGATAAATAATTTCTTAAAATACTGTTTAAATTATAAAAAATTATAGAGAGATTCTATTTTCTGTGGTCATATTTTTAATTTCTGGTAAACGAAGGGAAAATATTGTAATTATTGAAAATTTCGAATTGATAATTGCAATGTTGTTGCCGTGTCCGTGTTTTTCCCTGAAAGGGGGTGCGGTAGCTTCTGAGGGTAAAGACCTCTGAGAACCCAGAGGGCAGAAGTCTGACTTTTAGCTCACATACACGACACAACCCTTTTCAGGGGGTGGTTGATTCATTCATACACTCATTCATCCATCAGCAAGTCAGAATTCAGATCCAAAACAGAGACCGACTCATCCCTGATTCAGTACAACCAGAGGTATCGTTTTGTTATGGGAACTTGGAGGACTTTGCAGTCTCGACATATTTAACGTGCCCCAACTGCCATTAGCCAACACGGCGGTTTTGGCCAAGACGAGGACAGAACCCGTGACCTTTCGGTTACGAGACTGACGCTCTACCAACCAGGCTACCGCGGCCTCGATAATTGCAATGACGATGATAATTGCAGCCTTCGAGATGTTGGTGAATCTATATGGTTTCAGACTTTTTTGAATCTCCCTATGACTAACTTTTTGACTGTAAACAAAAAAGTTGCTCTGAGGTAGATGGATTAAATTTGTTATTTAGCTTGTACCCCAAATTTATAAATTTAATATCGAACAAATTCCCTGCTGAAGAAGTTCGTCTGTCCTGCATTCAGAGTATAATTTAACGAAATATTTCAACACTTAGGTTCGGTTCATAAAAATTTAGTATATTTTAACATTTAAAATGACAATATCTAATTTTCAGAAAAATCTGATCAGAAATTGGCCGTTTTTTAGTTTGCCTTTCGCACTTGTGGTAATATAATTTGGCATGTAATCTTGTGGTTACAGTTACTATGATTGGCAATTTTCATTTTAATTGTTCTGGGAAAAAAGCGTCCAAAATACATTTTTGATTTTCTACATATATATAAATAATTGCCAAATATAACATGCCTAGATAGTAAAAGTACCAGATTCAAACTAAAAAAATGATTTTTCGAAACTATTGTTTGCCAACTCTCATACGTTTCATGTACAAGTACGATTTTCGTTTACCATACTGCGAAGTATTTTTCATTTAGCAAGACGAAATGAAATGTCGCCAAATCATCAAGATCTCAGCTCAGAAATAGGGTCTCCAAAAACAGTTGTTGTATTTGTGTGCAAATTGACGCAAATCTTGGAGACAGGATTTTTTTGAGTAGGTTTAAATTATTTGGGGACTTTTCGCTTACGCAGACAAACAGAACAATACCTACAACTTTTGGACTAAATAACTTCATAAAGTATGCGGACTGAAAATGAAAGAACTTTCTCAAGGTCACCAATTTTAGGCAGGAAGATAGTACAAGTAGAAGATAGTACAGTATACCTTTATTAAAAAGTAAACCTAAGAATACCTCCTTTGATTGAAAAACCTACTTGGAATTTTAAAAAAAAATGTATAGTTTAAAAAAGAATACAATGTAAAGCTTCTAAAATAGTATGAATTGTATGACTATCAAAATTTGGAGTTTAGAAATAATGATAAAAAAGCATTCAAAATTACATTAAATATTTAATTGAAAATTTTATCAGCATGAAATCCCAGCGGTCATCAAAGTATCTCGTAAGCAATATGTTATTTCTTTGGCATCGAATTAAAATCACAAAATATTACTGAAGATAGTTGGCTATTTCTTTTGATGTTTTTTGCTATATAGGACACATGGAAATAATAGTTTTCCTTGGTTCATTTCATCATATATTTTCCGATATTTGTACAAATAACACTCAAAAAACTTTTCCTATAAACCGAATTTGTTTTACAAATAAGAAAATAAAATCGAATATGAACACTTAATTTGCCCTTTTCAGTTCGGAATTGCAAAGACGTAAACAATTTAGTTCAGAAATATCATTCGAGTTTGCACATACTTGTGTTAAAAGAAGCATGAACAATTGTCTGTTACTTCTAAACAACTGTTTCGATGTTTTGATATCTGAAATGTTTTGATTGTACAGAACAGCGCTTGGAGCAATCAATGGCTTCCGTGAAGGAATGCATGTTGTAAACAAGCCTCCGAGAAAAGAGATTATCTGAATTTTTAAAAATCTCTGCTTCTTTAGTGGGGGGATCTGCACTAATTTTTTTAATGCATTGGAAAATAACTTTTTTATCATGTGAGAACACGATGTTGTTTTGGTTTGAAGTTTTTTGAAACCTCAAAATACGTATAACACAAATTGTCGATTTATCGCTTTTGAGGCATCCATTTTTCGCTTATAGGAATATTAAAAATAATGCAGAAGGTTGTCACATTTGGCGATTTGTCGCCAACTAAAGTTACAACTTGATTTCCAAAATATTCATTCTCTAATTTCTTACAAATTTTCTTCATTAATTTAAGTCATTAACCAGTTTTAATTGATTTGAAACAATCAAGAGATAATCAGACGGATTCGCCCATACTTAGAAAAATGATGGGGTTTCTCTCTTTATCTCTTTCATCTCAAAATCGGTTGAGCTCCCAAACTTAATCATCTTGGAAAATTGAAAATGAGAGTATATATATATATATATATATATATAAATATAAAGAGGGGGAGGGGGAGAGAAACCGATAGCGAAGTGTCGGTTTAAACTGGTTTGTCGGTTTGTTTCAAACCGGTTTAAACTGGTTAATGACTTAAATTACCTAAGACAAATAATGACACAAAATAATAATGTTCTCGCATGATAATTAAAAATTTGCGATCGTAGATTTCATTTTTTTCATTTATTTATTTTTGATTTGGTTACTATCATTTCAAACAGAAAAATCGCAATTTTCATGAAAATTGTTAAATTATATTTTAATAATAATAAATTGCTTCACTTAATTTCCTCAAGATGATTGCTAATAAATAAGAATTATAAAGTTCACTTTTAATACATTTAAAATTATTCAATGTTTTAAACACATAACTAATAAAACTAATTTTCTTTTCCATCATTTTAATATTGTAATTAAGTATTTTAATAATTCAAAAAAATTGAATTTCAGAAGTTTTAATCGAATATTTAAGTTGGGATTTACATCTCTTTCTCTAACTGTGTGTGTGTGTGTGTGTGTGTGTGTGTGTGTGTGTGTGTGTGTGT
>JAPMOQ010044764.1:122073-150086 GCA_026543055.1 Argiope trifasciata
TATATATATATATATATATATATATATATATATATATATATATATATATATATATATATATATATACTCCCTACCGTGGTCAGTAATGGCCATCAGGACTTAACCACAACTCCCGCCAGTGCTGCTGTTGCGGCGGTACGGTCAGTTTTACTTGGTTTGTCATTCGTGTGCCTTCGTGGCCGGTCGGAAGTCAGTAGTACGACTTACATGTGAAGTTTATAACACCGAGTAACGTCGGGTATACCAACTGCTAAAAAATAAATTTCCGAGTGAAATAAAACTGACAAATCTGTACACGAAGTAGATAGAACATATTATGGTTATCAAAAAATTCGAATTCGATATTTTGATGACTCTGAATGTTTTAAAACTCCCTGAAATGTCTGACTGTCAATAAGATGACTCAAAACATTTTTAAGCTTAAAGACCGCTGAAATTGACCATTCAATTTTTTTAACTATATGGAACTAATAACAATATGGAATTACTCAATTTATAAATTTCTATGAAATTTTAAACGAAATTTTTTCACGCAAAGTCTGAATGGCTAGCTGTTTATATACAATTGAATTCCATAATTGCAAAACTCTAAGAACTAAACAGAGAAAGTATAACACATGGACCTAGCATCGAAAATATTGATGCTAATCGAATTTTTAACCAAATTCATCAAATGATTAATTGTGCATTATTCTATTCAATCTTATGCATGTGAATCCAATATTCATAAAGATAATGACTATTTCAATGAAATTTGCTCTCTTATCTTGTGACTACATCTATCGTTTCATGTTAAATTAGAAGATTCTATTTTAAATTTGATACACGTACCTTTTCGATGTTGAATCTGTGCACCAAATTTTATTCATCGAGTTCTCATTATTTTGTATTCCATTATCCATTAAATAATTGTTTTCCAGCTAATTTCGATTTCGGTGTATAAAGAATCGATTATATATAATTTCGAAATAATGCATTACATGCAACTAATATTATTTTTTTAAGTTTCAATATAAAATTATTTCAAAATACAATACATACAATTTTTAATTGTACTACTCATTTCAAAATACACTGAGAGAAAAAAAATCCCAATACCAAGAAAAAATTATTGTACAGTAATGAAATTTTAGGAATACATTTGTCTAAGTAACATATTTAATTGATTAAAGTTTCAAGAGCACAGGTAGAGCCATTTCAAATGTGAAATGCTGGTACATTAGTAACCGCTGTAACCACCAGCATTTTGAATGCAAGCATGCAAACGTGCATGCATTGTGTCGTACAGGTGTCGGATATCAGTTTGTGGGATGGAGTTCCATGCCTGTTGCACTTGGGTGGTCAATGCAGGGACGGTTAATGCTGGTTGTGGATGACACTGGAGTTGTCGTCCAATGATGTCCCATACGTAATCGATTGGAGAAAGATCTGGTGATCTAGCAGGCCAAGGCAACATATCGACACTCTGTAGAGCATGTTGGGTTGCAACAGCGGTATGAGGGCGAGCGTTATCCTGTTGGAAAACACCCCCTTGAATGCTGTTCATGAATGGCAGCACAACAGGTTGTATCACTAGACTGACGTACAAATTTGCAGTCAGGGTGCGTGGGATAACCACGAGAGGGCTCCTGCTGTCATACGAAATTGCTCCCCAAACCATAACTCCAGGAGTAGGCCCTGTGTGTCTAGGGCGCAGACAGGTCACTAGCAGGCGTTCACCTGGCCTCCTTCTAACCAACAAACGGCTATCACTGTGACCAAGGCAGAACCGGCTTTCATCGAAAAACTCGACAGATCTCCACTCCGTCCTCCAATGAGCTCTAGCTTGACAACACTCACGTCGCAAACGGCAGTGATTTGGAGTCAGTGGAATGCACTGTACAGGGCGTCTGGCTCCGAGTTTTCCTTGAAGTAACCGATTTGTAACAGTTCGTTGTGTCACTGTGGTGCCAACTGCAGCTTGAATTTCAGCAGCAGACGCAGTACGATTAGCCACAATACGACGGTCTTCCCTCTCAGTAGTACCACGTGGCCGCCCGGAACCTGGTCTTCTTGAGGCAGTACCTTCCCTTGACCACTGCCGCCAATACTCATGCACAGTGGATACATTTCTGCCTAGTCTTTCAGCAATATCGCGGAAAGAAAACCCACCTTCTCGTAGCCCTACAACACGACCTCGTTTAAACTCAGTGAACTGTTGATAATGGCTTCTTCGTCTTCTCAGAGGCATCCTTGACTAACATTAACCCACTACGTCAAATCTCAACTGTAAATAACGATCACGAACCTTACAGTGCTTATTTAAAGCAAACTTCATTTGCATGTTTATAGTGTCGCTACTAGAGACACACTTACGCGCGTAGCTCGAAATTTGAATCGACGTCATCTTTCAGATGTATAAACACGCCTACCAAATTTCGTTTATCTAGCACAGCTCATTGCTGGTGTTGGGATTTTTTTTCCATCATTGTAATACATATAATTATAAACGGCTATACTCATTTCAAAGTAATACATATGTTTAATGTATATTCTTGTTTCAAAATAAAAAATATAACTTTTAATGCTAATACTCATTTCAAAATAATGTATATAATTTTTAATTGAAGTATCCGATTGTGTTAAAAACACTGATTATCGATCCCACTAGCGATTTTTTTTATTGTTTTTTCTTGTAGATCAGACTTTTCTCATTCAAAAACTAATTATCTTTTCTAGGAAAAAGAGGATCTTGCCTATCATCCACAGTCACATATTTTTCAGCTAAAATTTGTCTTTGATCAATTTTCTCAAAACTTTAAAAATTCTCCACCGTTAACGTGTTATCTCAAAAACTAATAGAGGTATTGACATAAAAATTTTATCGTGTGTTTTAAATAACACGGGCAATGAAATAAACCAATTGTTGGTGAAATACTTTTTCATCTATAGGTGTTTTTAGAAAAATTAAGGTGTGAATTTATGGAAAAAATGCATATACACGAATATTTTTACCCATAACTTCATTGCATGTCAAAATGTTTCTTAGATGTTAGTTTCTTTCATTCATAATAATATTGTATAACTTATCTACATAGAAAAATAAGATTACTGCATTACAATTTTATATACAGAGTTAACCATTTTGGTTAAATTTCGTTAAAATGTACTAAAATTTTTCCTATTTCTCAAAATATATTATACTTTCAAATAATTTTGTTGTATGTATAATATTTTAATTGATAATACATTTAAAAACCATAATTTAAAATAATTTTTTTAATTCAATTTTTCCAAAAATTTTCTTTGAACGTCATTGGATACCTTAAATCACATTTTTTCAGGATTTAAATTAAGTTTTTGTAAAGAAACAACTTTTTGTGCAAAATTGTAAAAAAAGTTTCTTTCCAACAAAGTCTGATATATTTTTAATCCTCCAAATAATAACTGCAAGATGTATTTATTAACATAAATGTATCCCCTTGAGTATGCGTGCTGAATCAAATGAACTTTCCTGGTTCGAATAAAATCCTCTACTGACAGAGTCCTGCAGCAATATTTTTGAAAAGTTTCGTTTTCGTCGATTATAATTCAAAGAGATTTACATTTCATGTTTAAAAAATAATAATCTCACCAAAAATACGAAATTTATAATAATCTAGAAGGAACTTACCATTGTTTTTGAGTACCAATTTAATGAATGTAATTGTCCGTTCGTTGTAGGATTAGATGAGGTCTGTTTAACGTATTTACTACTTTTATATTCTTAAGATTAGGGATTATATTTACGGGCGTTTCCTTAATTTCGAAGTTAAATAGTTTTTCTTTTATTCTAAAGTCAATAAAATGTTTTCAAATAAATTCTTTGTTATTATTCGATTTATGATATGTGGCTTAGTACGGAATGTTTTATTTGTTTTGTATTGTATATTTTTTATTATTGTATTTTTTTTGAAAAATATTATAAAATAAATTTTTGAATTTGCAAAAAAATCGTTTGAAGCATCAAGTCAAATGTCTAATGTCAAAATTCCTGTATTTTTCAAATTTTTTTTAGTTTTTTACTATAAGAAAATAAATACTGTTAGCAGTAAAAAATCCGTGCTAAGTTTTTTTTACTATATTAATAACTACCTTAAAAAAATTTTTTAGAAAAATCTTAATATTATCTTAATCTTAAAATTTTTTAATGTTTTTATTTTTTTAAATATTAAATTATTTTTTAAAAACTTTTATAGCAGAGTTCTAAAGTACTATTTAACTTAAAATAAAAGTAAAATATAATTTTAAACATTTGAATTGAAAGAAAAAAAGTTGAGGTACTGTGTCGCCTTAAATCGAATGTTTGTCATCTGTATATCGACGTTTACGTCAATACGACAGTTCAAAAATATCTTGTAACCCAAGCTGTGTATTTGTATAAAATTTTCAATCAATTGAAGAAAAAATTTCAAAACTGTGCATCCATTTAAAAAAAAAAAAAACATTTATGAAAGTGCATTATTTATATTATTTCTACCAGTAATGAAATGTCTATAAATATTTATGGTGATCAACGTTCTTCAAATTAGAAGGAATTTGAGAGCTACCGCATTTGAAACCTTTATACCTTCCAGAATGAGACTGATATCTACGTAACAATTTATTTTAATTATAATTAGAATTTTAATTCATTAAATACCAAGTAAAATTTTACTCTTTTTTTTTTTTTTTTTTTTTTTTTTTTGTCATAACTTCCAAAAGTGTAAGTGAGCCAAAATTATTTTCCCTCTACTTTAAAATGTAACAGAGGTGGTGACGGTAAGTGGGGGTGGGAGATAAATTGCCTTAAAATTTATGTTTATAAGCAATTGATATATCAGAGGAATGATTTAAGTTGGCAGAATGACAATCGAAAATGTAACAGAGTACTTTAAAACAACTACTTTAAAATGTAAAAAAGGCGATGTCGATGGGAGGGGGGATCAATTGCCTTAAAATTTATGTATTATAAACAGAGGAAATATCAGAGTAATAATTTAAGTTGGCAGAATGACAATACTATACTCCACTTAATTAATTCAAGAGAGGCTTCGCAAAATTGCTGAATCAGCTAAAAGTTGACTTTCACACGCTCCGCGTGAAGAGCTAGAAAAATGTCCAATTATCACATTCTTTTTTAAATATCCCTGCGTTGTTTCCCTTCTTTGTGTTTGAGATCCAAAAATCCCTATCCGACTCTTAACACATTAAAGGCGGGGGATCTTGACGAAAGTATGCTAGGTAACGAGGATCAAATCGTAGTATTATGACTCCCACCTTTAATGTGATATATTAGCACTGTAAACAATATCTTCCCTATCAAAATGTTGAATAAAAAATGAGGGGAAATTAATTTCTATCCTTTTTCTGCCACGTCTGTTTGCCCACCCTGCTTAAAAATATGCTGCCTGTATCCGGAGGAAGTATAAAGCGAACTTAAAAATAAAAAGTCTTCTTCAATGTCTTTGAACCTGCCATCTGCATCCAATAATTCTAAATCATTACACACACAAACACACACACACACACATATATATATATATATATATATATATATATATGTATAATATACATCCATGTACTAAAATAATCTATCTAAATGTACACTAATTCTAAGTCATTACATATATATACATATAATATATATACATAAACTAAAATAATCTATCTAAATATTCAATTTCAATGAATTAGTACCTTAGTTTTTTAGATTCTATGTTTAATATTATAAGTATACATTTTTTTTTTTTTTTTGAAAAGATTAATTTATTAAAACTTTGAAGACAAAAATTATTATTAGAAACACATACTTAAAATATATCTTGTTCCCCCTTCGGAAATTGCTGAAGAAAATTGAAATGTAAAAAGTTCGTTATTTTAATTAATAATTTAAATGCTAAAAATATTAAAATAAGTATATTGTAATCAGGAACATGCAAATGGGCAAATTATTAACACTAGCACATTCAAAAATAAGGAAAAATAGATTCTATAGGATCTTTGAAATAATTAAATAAAAATATATATAAAAGAATTATTTACATATTATCATGAATATTGACTGAATAAACAACTAAGTCTTTAATTTTGAAATCGACGTTCTTTATTTCTGCATACAATTCATATAAAGTAGTTACCAATGAGTATTTCGAATTTTTTAGCTCATGCATTCAGAAGTCTGGGTCCTGATATGTATTTCGAATCAAAATTTTCAAGGTTTTGTTATTTCTTTTATTGTTTAACACATCTCGAAACCGTACATTTTGGAAAATTTTAATTTATTCTCATTAAAATCGGAAATCCTCGATAAAAATAATAAATAAAAAAATGTTACTGTTTTTTATTCAGCTTGCAAGGGAGAATCGAAGAATATCTTTTTAACTCATTAGTAATGATACAAGCAATGAATCTTTTTAAACTGTTCAAGATAAGAACGGGAAAAGAAATATATTTATTTTTAAAAAAAGAGTTCATGCTCATTGCTGTTAGAAGAGGCAAATTGTAGCGCCATCTTTGGACTAAATTTTAAAACATTCTTATAGTGGGAAAATTATTTTTTAAAAGCAGGCGTCGAAATTAAAAATCATGACTATATTTCAATAATTTCATTCCATACTATAATTATTAATTAATGGCGATTTCAGTTTCATTCATTAGTTTAATCTTATCAAATAAAAGAATATTTAAAGAGTTAAATATTACAAATCGCTATATCACAAAATTCGCTACAACAAATCATAATGACACAATATAGAATTTCAATACGTGATCTAATAATTCACATCTTATTTTCATCTGAATTCTTCGAAAAAGATCAAAATATATTGCAATGAGGAATTTTTTACCCCACTATATAATGAATTTAATCAAAAAAATTTCGACTTTAAGCTAAAATTATGTAAATATTTTGAGTTTGAAAAACATTTCAACTGGTGCTTTTGTAATTAAAAATATTTGAAAGATTAATTAAACTGTTAATGGACTGTAATTTATATCAATATGAAGAAATACGGAATTTGGATATTTTTCAAAAATTGATAGCATTTACGTAAACAGAATCTGTTTCTTCAGACATATACATTTGGTATTGTCAAAGCGCCATCTATTAATAAAAAATCAAACGAAAATTGCAAAAAATAAGACTTTTAATAAATATTCCTATTTGATTTCTTTTCAACTTTCTTGCTGTAGTGACGCTCTTTGGAGTTTTTGAGGCTCTCTTGTGCAAGTAGATGCGAAATATATCAGTTTATAAATAAAAAATTGAATTATATATAAAAGTCATTAATTTAATTAAAAGAAATAAATATTATTATTTGAATAAACTTAATTTATAATAAATCTATATCAATATAAAAAGTTTAAAACTAACTTATCATATTTCTTTTTTATAAAGTAATTCAATGTTGAGGTCCAAAATACATTTGGTTTGATAAAATTTATTTGTATTATTCAATCGTTTAAAAATCGTCCACAGAATTGTAAATTTATAAGCTATAAGCATTTATTTTACTTTCAGTTATTATTATTATTTGATTATTAAATTAAAATGTGCATGTATCTATGTTAATTTCATACCAGTGCTTACGTTTGCTTGTTTTTTCATCCTGGATTTTTCAAAATTAGTGTCATCTTTTCTCGGCAAGAACTTAAATGTTTTCAAAACAATTGTAACGATTACTTGATTAAATTATAAATCTAGGGAGGAAGTTAATTCATGATATTATAAGCATATATATCCATTAATAATACTATTCGAAAATTAATCGAAATAAGATTTTCACTTTTCAGTACAATAATAAAAATGTATTTAAAAAATTTTTAATTATTAAATTACATCAACAACTATGCTTTCATGATTTAATTTTTCATAAATCTATAATTTTTTATTTTAAAAACCTTTTTTTATACATAGAACAGTAGTCTTTTTTTTTTCCAAAATAAGAAAGAAAGAAAAGGAAAGATGGCATTTCAAAACAGATTTGACTTAATATATGTTCAACTATTTTGATGTTCATAAAGATGCACATATAATTTTAAAAGATTGTTTTCATAGACTTAAAAAAGATCGTTTTTATAAAAAAATTTAAAAATCGGTTGTTTTTTATTATTGATTGAAATTTATTTAATAAGAAAAACCAAACACAAATTCTCAAATTTTCAATAAATTGTAGATTATAATAATTATAATAAAAAAATAAGTATTTGAAATTATTTTTGCTTATATATGAAGTACTGTAAAAAGAAAGTACTGTAATAGTAAAAAAAAATTTAGTCTTAAGATTTCGACGAATCTCCATACCTCCCTGAGTCGAAAAGCACATATTTGAGAATACATTTTACAAAGACCACAATAACTGAAAAACGCGTTGAATTTGATGGACGAAATTCGATGGCATCGGCATTAATATATAGATTCCTACCAAATTTTGGATGAAATCCGTCAACACAAAATCAGTCTATGTATTCATATGCATATGACCGCGATAAACTGAAACCTGCCGGCATCCTGGTGGCAGATTCACTTAGTAGCGCGTCTTCGTAGTAAGCGTGTCTTAGTAGCGCGTCTTACTCGTAATATGTACGTTATGTTTCGGGCATGGCAGTCTGTGTTCTATTGATGAGGTTTGTGAAAGAGCCCACCGGTAAAAAGGGGTTGTGCAAGCGAGGGTGTGAATGTCATCTTCATATGCGCTAGAAGTCAGACTTCTGCCCTTGGTTTCTCACGGGCCTTTATCCTCAGAAGCTACTGCACCCTCCTTTCAGTTTTAAAATCGGACACGACATCATCATCATCATCAATCTGAAATCTAAATAATCTAAAGATTCAGAAAAATGAAGTTTGAAAAATGGGTTCATCATTAGAACAGTTTTGATTCTATTTTATATCACAATTTGGACTAAAGTTTCACTATATAACGGGTCATATATTTGAGTGTACGAGCGCACGCTAACTTATAGAAACACCTATTTAGATAAATGAAATTTTGTACGTAGATTTATCACCGAATTTTAAATTAGTATCAAATTTTTAACTTAAATCGTCACACATAAATTGTCATAGATTTGTTAAGATTCCAAACTCAATGTACATTTTTCTTTAATATTTTACGAAATAGAGAGCACGTTCTGTTCTTTAATATTCTAGAAAACAGAAATTCCATAGAAAGAAAAAAATTGTAGTTGGATTTTTTTTTAATTTGATGAAGAAGAGCAACTTATATGGTATACGTGTCAAAGGATTAAGGGTAGCAATAATAAAATAAAGCTTAAAAATCTTTCTGTTATAACTAGTGTTTATATGTGTTGAGAATTATAGATTTCAGATCATATTTACTACAATATATTTGTGGATTTTATTTTAATAATCGAAACTGATTTTTTTAAATTACAGAAACAAGTATCTCAAAAGTTCAAGCATACAATTCGTTGCATTATTTTTCAGTCGACTGAAAATAAAATAAATACTGGATAAATTTTCATTTGCATTGAATTATTTAAAATACCCGAATTATCATAGATATTATTATTATTTTGGTACGGTGGGCAAGTAATGATTTATTGCACATTTTCTAGAAAAATCCAATCAAGACAGAGTTAGTCATCTTAAAATTGATACCATGTTGCGCCTAAACCATAATAAAGTTGGTTTGAAAGGATGGATTGAAGTCTTTTCAAACTGGAAAATTCAACCTATAATTCTGACGAGAAAAAAAATGTAAATTCTTCTTTGCAGTTTCCAGATATTTGATACTGAGAAAAGTTAGGAATATTTGACAATAGTAGCAACTCGCTTTTATCAGAACAGATTATTATTATTTTTCACATCAATTTCAGGGCAAAATTTAAAAGAAAAATCATTCAAAAAAACTGAGGGAAAGTTTGAATATTATAAGAAATATTTCTACTTCTGATAGCGTTAACATGTTTTAAAATTCTCAAAAATGATTTTCATTAATAGCTGCCAATAAAGATAAATGAAAAATTCTTTACATAAAGTAAAGAATTTTCCCTCTTATTGATTTCCAAAATCTTACCAAAATAATAATATCTACGATAATTCGGGTATTTCAAATAGTTCAATCTAAATGAAATTTTATCCAGTATTTATTTTATTTTATTTTTAGCCAACTAAAAATTAAAGAATTTAGAACCATATCTATAAAAGATATGGTTTTGCTTCTTCCTTTCTCTATTATTCAGTGAAATATGAATTAAGGTAAACTATTTTATTGTATAATTCAGACAAAATAGTTGCTCCAATTTTCCTAACAATTTAGAATAAAGATAATTGAAGTAGTGAATGAAAGTACATAGTAATTATGTATGTATAAATAAAGTATAATCATGGATATAAAAGATTTCCATACATCATAATGATACCTGTTCAAAAGACAAAAAACAATCAGCAAAAATGCTACATCTTATTCACCTGCCCTCTTATTGATTTCCAGTAGAATGCAGTGCAATTTATAAGCTTAATGGATGACATCTTAAACAGACGTCCAATAGTTTGCCGCCTTAATGTCTTGGACATCCTTTATAGCCTTCGACTGACCAAAATTATCAACATGCAAAATCTTATTCACTTATCACTCCATAGGCTATTTTTTCAGATGCACACATTATTCTAACTTAAGCCATTGCTTGTATATTTCGATTGCTCACAATACGTTAACTTTAAGATAGGTTTTAAATAATCATACTAATTTATACTCTGCTCACCACGACATTGCTCAGAGGAGGTAAAAACTTTTTTTGCCGATGAATCTCTCAATTGTTTGTCGGTGAAGATGGAGGCTGACAATCCCCCTATATTTTCTGAAAATAGATTAAAAATTTTCTTTTTGTACTTTGCCCATATTTGACGTGCCAAAATACATGTACATTTTTTCCTATTGGCTGCCACAATATATTGAATTTCCACTAGATATTTTCATAATGATAAATCATAAACTCTAGTGCGACTAAGATTCAACTCTTAAAACAGAACTGAGTTTTCAATCAAAAATGAGCAGAAATCAAGAAGAGTTTGATGTTTTCGGAACCCTAATATTTTTGTACAGAAGTCTAAAAGTTTTTTCTGGACATAAGTATTCATATATTTAATTTTTGTTTTCAGTTTCGATTCATTAAGTACGCCTATAATTAAAGAATTACTGTGATCTACGTTTATTTAGAATTTTATACATTGAGGTATATTAAATTCTTATTAAACGTATTTTCAAGTAAAGCAAATACAAATTGCAAATCTGTTAACAATTATTGAAGTCAAAAATTTTCACGAGACAGTAGCGTTCAAGAGGAAGTGCAAATTTTGATGGGAAAAAAATATAAAAAAAGTAAATTCGTGTATTACCAATCCTTTTTATGTATCTATTTTATAGCCTAAATTTCTTATTACCTTTATATTACCCAAATGAATAAGTCTCTGATATATTTCAGATATATATCTTGCAGAAAACAGTGAGTTTTAAGGCAAAAACTTCCAAGAGGGCACTGCTGTAGTCTAGGTGTGCCATCGACGTCACTGGAACATTCGTGAACATTCAGGAAAAGTGTCGATTGACCTTAAACAGTATATAGAGGCGTCTGAGCCCTGCAATCTAGTTGGGATATAGCAGTGTGAAAACTTGTGTGACTATTATTAACCTACGTACTTGTTATTTTATTTGTTCTACGTGCTTATTCTGTGAGTAAGGTAAGTAAACTTTAAATAATTTATTTTTATTGTATAATATTCGTCTTTTCCATTATTTATTTGAAAAAAATATTGTATGTTATACGTAATTTTTAATAAAAAGTAAATAATTATTCACCTGTCGGCTCATGAATAAGTTGCGACGTGGTTAATATTAAGCAATACTTCTGAACTGTAAAATTTGTACACTTCCGTTTTAATTATAATTACTCGACGTATTTAATATTTATTACTAAATGGCATTTTATAATGTTGACAAAATTGTATCGTTATTGTAATGTCATGGAGCAATTGCAACTCAGTTGTTAAAAGAAAAAACAAACAAATGAATGTGTTTTGCAATTTTTGAAAGTTTTCTGGAGTACAAGTTGCGATTTCTATAATTCCAATATATCCTATTGCCAATTATCTTATTCATATTGAATGATTATATATGATGGTGTTGCTGTCAATCAGCGTTAACTTCTTCATGGGATTATTTAATCATATTGAAATAGTTTATTTTGATGGAGAATTATAGACTAAATTTGTTTCTTTTTATTTTCAGAATGGGTAAAGACTATTATAAGATACTGGGCATTAGTAAAAATGCCTCTGATGATGAGATTAAAAAGGCGTATAGGAAACTTGCCTTAAAATATCACCCTGACAAAAACAAGACATCTGAAGCCGAAGAGAAATTCAAAGAAGTTGCTGAAGCTTATGAAGTTCTCAGCGATAAGAAGAAGAAAGAAGTGTACGACCAGTATGGTGAAGAGGGTTTGAAAGGTGGAATTGGTGGTGGAGGAGGCTCTGGTGGTGCTGGACCAAATTTCACTTATACATTCCATGGAGACCCCAAAGCCACATTTGCTCAATTCTTTGGAACAGACAATCCTTTTGAGTCATTCTTCAGCATGGGTGGTATGGGAGGAGGTGGTACCACCATATTCTATGGAGATGATGATATGGATGTGGATAATGATCCATTTAGTCACTTTGGTGGAAGAATCGGTGGCAATCCCTTTCGGTCTCAAAGCTTCACAGCTGGTTCACCTAACATAAATAGAGCAAAACCTAAAGGTCAAGATCCACCTCTAGAGCACGACTTATATGTAACACTAGAAGATATAGCCAAAGGTTGTACTAAGAAGATGAAGATAAGTCGTAAAGTTCTAAATCCAGATGGTAGAACAACAAAGCGAGAAGAGAAAGTTCTGTCTATCAATGTGAAGCCTGGATGGAAAGCTGGCACAAAGATTACCTTCCAGAAAGAAGGGGATCAGAATCCTAATAGTATTCCTGCAGACATATCCTTTATAATCAGGGATAAACCACATCCTATATTTAAAAGAGAAGGCAGCGATATTAGATATACAGCTAAAGTCTCCCTCAAAGAGGTACGTTGAAAGCTTTATCATTTTTTAAAATTGTTGTTGAAGTATAAGCTTTCAACATATTCTAATTACAATTTTGTTATAACAATTCATACTTGTTATTTACATTTTGAGCTTATTAATGTTTAGATTTAAATTAAAATTTAAACTTATTATCATTTATCTTGTATAAAACTATCACAGTTTTAAAATATATCTGTCATAATCTTTTATTGTACAAATTTAAAATACCAATTATATTTTAACTTTTGTCAAAGTACTTCTTAAACTTAGCTTATTTTATTTATTTAAGCTTTTGTAAAGTTATAAAGCTTGATTCATATTCAGAAATGTTTTCTTTATTGTATGTTTTTGACTAAATATTTTTAAATTTTTGTTTATACAAATTGATATTATTAAATGATTAAAGCTATTAACAATAAAATTAAAATGATCATGTAAAGTATTAAATATGTAAGTTCTTAAAGATGAATTCCTTTATAATGTAAAGATACCATTTACTTATACATTGTTTTTTTTCCCCTTACAGGCTTTGTGTGGTTGTAAATTAGAAATCCCTTCCCTATTTGGAGAAAAGAAGGTCCTAAGGATAACCGACGTGATAAAACCAAATTTTGTCCATAGGATTAAAGGACAAGGACTTCCATTACCTAAAGATCCTTCTAAGAAAGGAGACTTAATTGTAGCTTTTGAAATTAAGTTCCCTGAACATTTATCAGAAAGTACCAAAGCTACATTAAGAGAAATACTACCTAATTAATTTGTACATAATAAATGAAGTGAAAAAAAACTTGTATACAGTTGTGAACTTTTTGGATCCAAGAAGTTTCCCGAAATTGTCAAGATTGAAAGATTGCCTGTCAAAATAGGACTGGTTATGGGTGGCCTAGAACTTGTATGTTTTTGTATATAAATTTATTGTAAATATTTCTGTCTGTATCTGTTCGATTAAAGTTATGTTCTATATGTTTAGGATATTTTTATAATTTTTGTGTATTTATTGTATGCAATTTTGTTGGAAGCAATTGACTTATAATATAAAGATTATCAAATCATTTTTTTAATATATGAAGTGTTAACAATTAGTTTTGTAATTATGGACTTATTTTGTATATGTTTAGATATTGAATGAATTTTTATTTAAAATTTATTCTTAAATTTTGTAATTTCAATCAACTGCTTCCATCAATTTATTTAATAAAACAATTACCTACTGAATCTTGTGTCTTTTTGTGTTTGTATAAAACATAAATTTATAATATTGTTAGAAATTTAACTTAATGTTTATGCAATGCAATAAAGAGATTCTATATATAAATATATATCAAAATGGGAAATAAAAATTATTTTTATCTTAGAATGTTAAATTAGGATTTAAAAATATTGAATATTAAAATTTCATTTAAGATTTGTTGAATAAAGATTTTTTTGAATGTATTTTAAGATGGTGGAGGTAAATTCTTTAGGTTAGTGAAATGTTAGTAGTTTTAAAATTCATTAAATTTTTTTTAACAAGTTAAAGTAATATGGTTGTATGGACATTTGTATATAAGATAAGCTTGATAAAAATATCAATAAATATTTAGGTAGGAAAAGGATACATGAATAAATTCTTAAATAAAGATAAAAACTATTTTATTTTTTAAAAATATGTTATAAAACATTAACACTAGTATAGATGTTTCTCTTGAAAACTAGTTTATCTACATTAGTAATAATATAAAGTACTTTTTTTTATATGGAGAATAAATGATGGGGAAAAAAACCCTTATTAAATATGCTTTAGAATTTGAAATATTTGCCATTGAGAACTTTTTATCTAATTTAAATTGTTCTGCAAATCTGACATTAATAAAAGTGTACCTGAAATAAGATTCATCCGAGTTTAACATATTTAATGAAAGCATCTTTTAATTTTTTCATTTAATGTTTTTTGAAGTAGTTGATAGTTTTCTGTATTTTAAGATGTTTTATTTAAATGCTAAAAAATTATTGAATTTAGTTAGATATGTAAGCCAACTTATTTAAGAAAATTTCTAAGTATGCAGCTCAATTTCAATGTTATGTATTAATGGTTTAAGAAGGTAAATGGTTAGTTCTAATCATCGTAGAATGTTTATATGTGTACAGTTGTATTTCAGTTATTATATATATATGTAATTGAAAATCAGTAAATATTTAATTTTACAATCCATAGAATTATTTGAAGTAATTCTAACAATTATCTTATTGTTTCGTTGTAACATTTTATATTTTGATTGCTATGTTCATAAAAATTCAAAATATAAATAATTCAGAAATGCGCCGTTACTTAAAATTACTTTAATAGAAGTCGTGATTATCTAATATGTCAACTGAATATTCTTGTAATAAATTAAAATTAGATATGGTAACTAATATAAATTTTTAGCTGTATCAAATCCTTATAATAAGCAATTTCCCCTCCTCTTCCCCTGAGATTTTTTTTTTCTTCCCGAGTCCATATGAAATTAGGTAAATAGTTATGAACTTGTTTAGGTACAATTTGATCCAATTTTTTTATATATTGAAAAGCTGGACATTAACTGTTTTATATAAAATTATTTCTGACTAAGCAGATACATTAACCTTATGATATAGAGCAACTAAATTAAATTCTAAACCATTTTGTGAATTGAGAATGATAAAAAGCAGTATCCACTGCTAGTGTCTGATATGCTAATCATTGAAATATCTGCTGTACTTGTATAATTGGCATATTTTAAAGTTTGACTAGGATCAAACCTTCTGTGTGGTAAAAATATATTCTTTTAGGTATTGTCCTTAGCATCTGGCCATTGTGTAAAACAATAAAGTTTGACACATATATTTCAGGTAACTAAAATAAGACAATTATTGTGGATAAATTAAAACTAAAATCGTATTCTACTGTACCACATATTCCTTCTCTTTGAAGGCTTTGTCTAAAAGGGAAATTCTCTTATTTTGTATTAAATCAATTAATATAAAGAAACTTTGAATTACTTTATAGTGTCATTATTGATATCGCATGTTAAAATAAATACCCATGTAACTGTATTTTGTAATTTTATTATCTGTAGAAACTAATTCTAAATGTCTTTGAAGGATTTAACAATTAATTTGCAGTGTATTAGCTGTCACATCATCATGGATTGACTACATTATGAATGAAATGGGATGATCTATTAATGTCACATAAATGCACTATTTCTTTTTCCTCAATAATTCTGTATTTCCCTTAAGTCCACCACACTGTTTATGGCCACATTATATGTTGGTTGGAAATTCTAAAATGTAAAAAATACTCTTATTTTTTTCTATTCTCAAGAACATATATTAATGAAAAAGTAATAATACTAAATTTATAAATTCAGAGTTAACATTAAAATATGATAAAGAGGGGAAATTATCTGTGAAGAAATAAACGTAGAACATCGAAAAATAACTTCGCATTCTGACAAATCATTAAAGTGAGTAAATCAGAGTTTTTTCTTTTTTTAATCTAAGAATCCGTTTTTTCTTTTCTTTTTATTATGAAATGCATTTAGTTTCTTAATATTCAGTGACTCTATGCGCAAGAATCATATTGTCATTGTAAAAATGATTCTTGCGCAGGAAATGACTATAGTTCAGTTCAATGAAAATCTGTAACATAAGTGTATTATGAATTGAAAATTTCAAATTCAGTTTATGAATGGAATAATTGATCTCAGAAGGTAATAGTGTTTTGCCTGATCGAACCTCGGTTGACCGTGCAAAAGTACCGATATTTTTGAACAAATGATCAGTATGTTGAAATATTCGTATGGGATAAGAAGATTAATACTGCATTAAGCATGCAAATTGGTAAGTGTAAATATTTCAATTTTTTAAAGTAACTATTATTTTTGGAAAACATATTTTGTTTTTAAATGGTTTGAGATAGATACGATCTAGGTGCCTTAAAAATTTAACGTAATTGGGAGTAAATTTCTGTGTGAAGATTTAGTTTTTACATAGTTTTCTGAATAATAATCTATACTTATAATAAAGCTCAATGTGTGTGTTAGCGCTCTACAGGCCAGACCGTTGGACCTACAGCTACCAAATTTGGTACATGCATACCTTGGAGGTTCGGAATGTGCAACTCGGAGCCCTTTTTTCGAATTTTTAATTAGAATTTGAATTAATTAAAATTTAAGCGAAATTTCGACGTTTTTCCGCTATAACTTCCGAAAATATTATCGCACAAACATGATTTTTACATCAATTTAAAGATGAAAAAATTACCTTTCTAACGGTATCAGTTTTTTTTAATTTATAATGTAAACTTCTATTTTTAACGAATTTTTAAAGAAATATTTTAACTATGTTTTTATCACGTGACTGGATAAAATAAAAGAATGCTGGAAGTTCAAATAAAAAAAAATTATCATCGCAAAATAAATCTACAGATATGCAACTTTCAGCACGTGACAGGATAAAATAAAAGAAATATAAAATGCGATATTTTCTTTAAAAAATAAATGCAAAGCAAAGGTTTCTATAATCATTTTATTCAACAAATCTTCTTTATTTGTGGTAAACCTGATTGAATTTAGACAGGATATGCATTGAAATCCCAACTTAATGGCATATTTATGTAATCGTTTGCAATATCTGTATCATTAATTCAATACTTTTTTTCCTTTCTCGCTTTCTTTGAAAAAAAAAACATATTTCATATTTTGGCAACATCATCGATAAAAACATTTTTAATATTTTGGAAGCATAACCGATGGTTAAAACTGATTGATTTATAGAATTAAAGAATATTATTAGGAAAAGGTGTTCTTTTAGAACTTTTCGTCCATCATCTTAAAGAAAATATTGCTTTCAGGCCAATCAATTCCCGGAATTACTTATAGGCTAATGAGTATGTGATTTAATTGAAAATTTTAGAACGCATTACTCATGGCGAACCAGCTGGTCGCCAAAGGCGGCTAGTAATAATAATAAAGCGAAGTTCTAATTTATAAAGAAAATAATTTGGAAAATAAATTATGCGGAAGTATTAATTGGAATGAGGTATTTAATGCATTTTCTAAAATAAAAACAGGATCAATAAATTATGTTTTGTCTGACGCTTATAAAAAAATAAGTATTATAATTAAAATAAAAATTAATGTAGTATATCAAATTATCCAAACTATAAGGATTCAAAACATTTGAGTGGATGGTGGTGTATTCATCGGCTTATGTTCCCGAACGAATTATTAACTTGTGCCGGGTTAACTAGTTCATCTGCTATTACAATTGTTTTATGTTATTGTTATTAATTAACACCAAATGCTATTGGTCGTCAGTATTTCCAGCTGTTAAAATCAATATTTCGTACATAGTGTTTGAACAAAAATATTTTGAAATCAAAACAATACGTTGCTTTCCTTTCCTTTTCTAAGAATTTTATTGTTCTGTTAAATTCGATATCGATGAGGGAGAAAATTTTAACATTTTATGAATTTATGAGAAATAAAAGGAACAATATTATGAACGAATAAAAAGTTTTTGAATTAAAGATGACGTTTCCATGGGTAAAATGTAACTTGATATAAATCTTTGTGGGCGATAACTTTTTTTGTTTGTTTTTGAACACTTCAGATTCACTCACACCATTTCGCGCTTTCCAACCCATGTGAAAGTTCAACTAGTTGAGCGTGTAACCACGTGTTGGCTTTCACTGTTCGGCTTTCGCCTTGTGTATCTGTTTTCTTTTCCCTACCTCCTTGTTTGACACAGTTCAAGCTCTACGATAACGTCCCACTTATTCTGGACAAGTTGGAATCCTGCCAAGGTGTTGCTCATTTAGGAGCGGGGCTATTTGCATCGCAGGATTTTTTTTTAGTTGTTGAGTTGAAATATTAATGGTAATTTTTTTTCCTGTTAGAATTACAGTTATGTTACTCCCTTATTTGTTGCGGTCTATAGACGTTTCGGTTTTTTTTTTTTTTCAATTCATTGATTTTTTTTTCTGTAATCAGTAATTATTTAAACATTTTAAGTTTTTATATAGTGCGCATTATCCAAATACTATTAACGGCATCTGATATCTTATTAAGCATCTGCCTAAGGTCGCTAGACTGACAAAACATTTTTTTTTCTGGATGCCAAATATATAAAAGTTTTAAAAAATTCAAATTCTATGAATTATATTAGGATACCATTAACCCTTTAATGGTATCCTATATATATATATATATATATATATAATATACAACCATAAAATTATTAAGACAATTAAAACCCATTTCCTGGTTAACAAAAATTAAATCGAAATTAAAACTCAATTCGGAATTAAACGTTAAAAGTTCACAAAATGAAAGGTAAATGAAATAGAACCAATTAATGAAGCAAATCCAAATTAATATAATTAATTATAATTTATTTATATATATATATCAACGCTGAAATTCTGCTTCAATTATATTGCGGATATTGATATTGGATGACGAATAGTCTATAGATATGATAGTTAAAAACAAATACTTTTTCTCTAAGTTAATAAATAAACCTTCCGGTGTGATCTCTTCGAAATTTCTCATATACTCTCTCACCAAGTTGTTATCCCTGAGAAGGTTTTCTATGGCATTGGCGTATAATAATAATACGGAATATTTATCTTGCCATGAATTTAGGGTTTTTACTGAATCTATCGTGTCGTCTTTGGCGATTAATCCCTGGCGTATGTTAATAGTTTCCAAAAAACGAATTTGTTTTCTTATATGTTTTTCACAACAGATTAATACAAATGTACACACTAAAACATTTGTCGCATAATATGTGTACCGATTTTCATCTATTTCGCTCTTTTTGTTTTGTGATTGTCTGGTTAAGTTATATTCGAAAAGACCGACTTCATCGTAACAAATTTTACTCAAAATTTTAATTGCACTTTTGGTGTATGCTAAATTTCGATCATCTAGCTTATTCGTTTTTGAATTATCACAGACAGACGGGCAGTTTCCAAAAATGTATTTTTCGAATTCAGGAAAATTTGAAACTTGAAGATTCTCCAAATTTCGAGATCGAATTTTCTGATGATTTCTATAGTTATTGTACATTATTTATGCAAAGAAGGAAAAAAGCTAATTTAAAATAAATCGACCGCTTTATTGAAAGTGGGATCTACTAATGCCCGCTCCCAAAGATCGTTAAATGCTTTAATTTGTTATTGTCTTTTAAATAATTGTCCAATTTACTTTCAAATTTTTAACTAAATTACATTGATGATGCCTTTTTTTTAGCAAATGATGTATCAAAAATTATATATATCATTATTATTAATTTTTATATCTTGAGAAAATGATATAATTATTAAAATTCGTGTTTTTTTTTTTTTTTTTTTTTTTTTTTGCTTAAATATTAAAAAAAATTAACTATTTTGATATAATGTTGCGAAATAATTAATTTGAAACAAATATAACATTAAGAATTATTATTTTGGAAAAGCCTTAGAATGGACCATAGTACAAATAGTTACTTAGACTTCAATTTTTTAAATTTTTTTTCCGTATATGCGTAGTATAGAGAAAGTAAAGTAATCATCAAAAATTCAGGCCTCCACATTTTTACGAATCTCTACGATCTAGATCTGCCTATGTTCGGGTGATACATTTCTGGAAAATGTCCATCTTTCTATTTGTGAAGAAATTAACTCGAAAAACTTTGAGTTAGACGGATGAAATTCAGTATATGGTCTTTGCACCAAAATTACAAATTTTGAGCAAAATATTTTCAGGAGGAGTCAATCTGATTGTTCGAATATGTTAACATGACGACTACAAAACGAATAAAGCTAGATAGATAAGATTCGGTTTACAGATTTAACATCTGGTAGTAGTTAACATAATGTCGATACTTGTCAGATTGTGAGCAGATGCAAAACGGGTTGATTGTCTGACGGTCTGTACTTTCAGAAACATTTAAACAAGATAATTCAAAAAAAGCAATGACCGAAATATATAAAATATGATATGGAATTTTGTGACTACAAGTGCAATTTTAAGTCAAATCTTTATTTCATTTGGTTCAGAAAAATTTGTCTTGTATCAAACTCAATTTTCGGATACTATTGTCGACATACCAGAAATTAATCACTGAAAACTAGCCAAGTTTGGCACGATAGATTCAGTGAAAATGCTAAATTTATGCCAAAAGTTAATATTTCGGAACTATTGTATACAATTGCCATGCAAGGCGTCCTCTGGCTTGACAAATTTATTAGAGAGAATGTGAGAAAATTTATGGGAGATCCCTCCAACTGAAGCTTTAGTAATTATTTTAATTATTGAATCTAAACCCATGTTGTAGTGCTAATTTTTTCCCTGTTGTAGTTTTAAATAAATCATAAAATTAATTATATTCTTGTCGACTAGATTAATATTCGTTAATCGACCTGCAAATAAATGGAATGCATTCTGTTTACGCTCACTTGCAGCGCCAACTCCCCCTGGAATGGAGAAAGAGGTAACCCGTGAGTTCAGACTCGGTTCTCGTTTGAGCTGGACCCAGAGATAACTGCTCCTCTACTAAGCAGGAGACGAAATACTCGGATTTATTTTATTGCTTACATATCCTCCTATGAAGCGAGGTTGTGATACAAAGTTGCAATGTTTTAATGCTTATTAAATTAATTAGCATATCTGTTGAGTTTCACAATAAAATGTTTTAAAAAACTTCAGTTCACTACTTTCTATTGAGCTACAAACACATTCTAAAACATAAAAAACTATAGTGTAGCTCTACTGAGAGAGCTGGTTTTAAAACATCGCAAATTTACTGGAATAAAATTAGAGTATTGGAAAAATTACAGGATTTTAATACATGTTATAAAGTTAATATCTCCTACTTTTTTAGAGTAGATTTTTCTGATTTTAAGTAATTATTACGTTACAGCCTCCAATTCTTCAGAACAAGGTAAGTGAAATTTGGTACCGATCAGTGAAAATTGGCGTATGAATTTATAATCAGAATTATAATTCCATATCAAGTTTTGCAGTCCCGGCTAGCCTAGTTGGTAGGGAATTCTTTGGGTTAGTAGAATGTGAGTTCGAACTCGGTTGAAGACTCTCCATGTATAAGGTGGCTAGTCACGTATAAATCTGTAGTAGAACAAAGTCCTCTAAATTGATACAATACCACAGGGGGTACTGGTTCAGATCTAAATTACGATCTGTGGATGTATGAATGAAGTAAGTGAATCATGTCCACCCCCCCTGTAAAATGGGTTTGACACATGAGTAGTTTGGCCCTAGATGAGGCTACTGAAACAACAGGCCCTAATCTCGGTTTAAAACTAATGCTAACAGTTTTACCTATGGCAAATGCTATAAAAAATATATCAAATTTTGGACTAGATGCATTATTAAGTCGTCTTTTAAAACTGTCTATTCTTATGTTCATGAAACGGTTCCAAAAATTCAACCTAACTCGCTAGATGAATGAAATTTAGTACGTGACCTTGACACACTATTTTAGATTTGGGCCACATTCTGCTTTTAGTTGGCCATTGAGAATAGATGCTGTTCGAAAGTATGCATTGAATTCCCATCGCTATCGATAAAGTTAAGAGAAAAGGGCATCTTATCAAGCCTTATAAAAGAAAGTTAAGGGCAGAAATCTCCAGTGTTTTCAACTGGAAAAAAGTTCTAAGCAAAGAAAATTCGTATATTTAAAAGAAATCTTAGTATATATTTAATGTTTTATCTCCCGCCTAATATACCGTGGTGGCCTGGTGGTAAGACCTTGGCTTCGGAACCGGAGGTTTGCAGGTTCGAGCCCCGATTCCACCGAAGAACAGCCTTGTAAGCGGGTCTGATGCTCGTTAAATCCGTTCGGGCCGAAGGTCCTTCCGCTGGTGTGGAATAGAAATTTGCAGAGGGGATGCCAGATCAGGTTTCGTCCTCGTCTTCTGAATGCGGTTGAAAATGATGAGGTCCGTCCCCCAAAAACACTAGTGTTGCTTCAAAACGGGACGTTTATATAACTAAAAAATACACATGCATACCGGATCAGTAGAGTCGTTGCAAACCCCTGAAATTCAAAACGCTATCTCTTATAGCCAGGAAAATAGCATGTACCTGTAATAAAATGGCTAAGCTTAATTCGTTGAGACAGTTTACTCGCTGTAAAATAAATAACTTTTTATTATTAATATACGGAAGTCCGAAATACGCTCGGCAATTTATTATTATTATTATTTAAATCTTGCTTTTTCGGAGAAAATATTTACATACGAATCGCATATTGATTACATATGTGTAGTTTTCAATCTTATCTACGTATGATATGGACATTTTAATTAAAAAATTATCAATGCATTTAGGTTAACATGTTATTCAGAACTATCAGCTTTTTTACAGTTTATCTATCATTACCATCAGGCCCATTTTGCAGAAAGAAAGTTTCTTGGAAAGAAAGGCCTTGAAGCAAGATTGAAAATTCAGCACTTGAGAGTGCAGAAAATCAACTTTATTTTGAAGGGTCTGTTTGATCTCATAAGACAAGGAGTTCATGCGACCCTGTTGGGAGTGGATTTGTCCCAGAGGTTGAGGGGACTGTTTCTAAGCTTCTTAATATATCTATTGATGATGTTTTCGTGGCAGGAATCGCTGATCCTTGTAGTCTTGATACGGATTTCCTTCAAGAATTCGACTTAGTTGGGAAACTGGATAAGAGCCGAGGAATCTTGTGTGCATCTGGACAAATTAAATCTTTGAATATTTACTTTTTCTGCTAACGCAGATGCGCTCTTTAAAGAGCTGTTAAGAGCCACAAACGATTATCGAGTGTCGATAATGAGTCTGAAATAGGCGGAAAAATTCACATGAAAGCTTTGGAAAGAATGTCGTCCGAAGAATTTCTGGCTTTCAAGTGGACTCTAGAAGGCACTGTTGAAGCATCCTGATATTTAATTAATTCGATGGAAGCCAGTTGAAAATGGACAATCGGCCAGCTTGGTTAGAATGTTACGGGACGATGCTTGACTGTTTGAAAACATTGCATTTTAAGAAATGGGATCATGTCTGGATATACAATATGAAACGAAGAGGTCCAAGGTGCGAGAGGGTTCATCTTTTATTATCGCCAACATAGTGAATGATGTTTTCAACGAAATCATGGAGATCACCCAACTCCAAATTAAAGATTATTCATATCAATCAATGACCTGTACCAGTTATTGATTGTAGCAGGATTGCCGAATCATCAGTCGTTGAAGAGGGGAGTAATTTTACAAATCGGTAATGTTGCTTCCCAGCATTGTTAGTCTCATCGTAGGAAAGACTGTTTTACCATAAATTATATCGGATGATGCATCTTGTTACGGCAAAAAAGGTCTTGGGACTTCGAGCTTGGCGGCTTAGTGACGAATTTGTCGCCTTAATAGTTATAAAAATGTGCCCGCGCACGTGTGTGTGTGAGAGAGAGAGAAAGCGAGCAAGAAAAATTTAATACAAAGAGTTAAGGTGGGCTCAGACGAGGCTTATTATTGTCCGCAATAGAAGACCACGCCTACCAGAGAATGATCACGTGACCGCAACGGGACAATGGCAAATGATTGTCCCGTCGGGACAAACGTTGTCCGCGTTGTCTCAAGTGTTCACACGGGGACAATGCCGGGACAACAGCAGAGAGACAATGTTTGCGGACAATAAAAAGCCTCGTGTGAGGCTTTAACCCACCTTTAGAGCCACGTTTGAGAAACACGATATGAATAAGTAAATAAATTTCACTTTTGAGAAACACGATGTAAATAAGTAAATAATTTTTTATATATACAAGAATTGCTCTTTTGAAACATATAAGATTATTGTTTGTTTTCTTCCTTGTTTAAATTTTACTTCGTTATTGCCTACTTAGGAAAAACTGTATAATAATATTTGAGAATGCATTTTTCAATTCAAATCTAGTTAAACAAATTAAAATCAACTGATAATTTAACTAAACCAGCGGGTGACCGAGCTCCGCTCGGAGAAAACAGGTATCGAAGCTAACTCGAAGATTTAAATTTTCAATTGTGATTTATCAAAACAATACATGCCATAAGAAAATTTGTGAAACCATTGGTGAAAAGATAATCGGTTAAAGTGCACCATTGTAAACTATTCTAAACAAAGTTAGAGTTTGGAAAGGGAACTATTCTATACAAAGGTAAAGTAAAGGTAAAGATTGAAGTGTGTTGAAGTTCAATATTTTTGACAAATTTATTTAGAAAAACCAAACATATATACATACATAAGAAACATATTATAAACCTATAACAGCATAAACATAAAACTTTATTAGTTCGCCATATTGGCTATAGATGGCAACACGTTACCGCTTGAAAATTTAAGTAGCCATTATGGCGAACTAATAAAGTTTGAAAATATCCTATCTGTAACTCCGAACTGCTGGACCGTAGCGCTTCAAAACCGGCGCCAATCGATGCCTCGTGGCCAAAAACCACAGACCCCCAAGTTTACCGGAGTTTATTAATTCTGGGGCGATTTTCGACTTGACAACCATTCCTCGTATTATAGTATTAAATTGTCTCCTGTGTGTGCCTATATGGAGAGGTACGTGTTCGCCCGTGGTTTAAAATATTCGGGAGAATGTGTGAAAAATTCAAAACATCAGGAATTTAAAAAAAAAATAGAATTGTGTTTATCTGAGTTCACGAGAGAAGCATAAATCAAACAAATATCGAAAGTCTGTTGTATAACAGAAGGAAACCAATCAAGAGATCATTGTTAAAGTGATAATATTTAAAGCCTCGTTCACAAATCTAGAATTTATGGAAAGTATATATTCATTCTTATTTGTATATTAAAAATAAATATTGCTATAATTCTAGTCATAACAGTATATTTGTCTTCATTTGAGCTTTAGAATAGTAAATTCAACTCCAAGAAATAAAATGAATGGTTGAATAATTAATTGCATTGAGATTCTCTTTCATTTGAATTGATGATAACCATGATGCATTATTAATCATATCAGAAATCACTTAGAAATCATTTCGGTTGAAATTTATTATAATGTGCCCCTTTATAATGCCAAAGATGCCGAGTCATCAAAGTATTAGATTTACATCTCTATAAAATAAAACATCCATACACAAATTAGTAAAAGGGTTGCTAGAAAAACTATTTGCTTGCTTGATAACGATATTGAAGTCAAACTCAAGGAACAAGCAAAATAGATGTCAAATGCTATTTAGATTAGACACTTTAAATTATTATTAAAATGGATTTGGATTTTTAACAATTTGTTTTCATTTGTTCGGTAATGGAGCTAATACAATTTAAACTATGGGATAAAATGCAAAATCAAAAATAAATCCTATAAACGTTACAAATTGGAATAAATATTAATAAAAAAATGATACATTTAAAGGCAAGGTATGTATCATTCTTATTACAAATTAAGTAATAAAGAATCTGGCCTGAGGACTTTCTCGAGGATCATTCTCAGGCAGGGATTCAAACCAGAAACTTTTTCTGTGAGGGGTTCGACTTTCGTCCAACAAAGTGACCTCTCGTGACCGAAAATCCCAGAAAATTGAGGTTTTAGAATTAAAATTAGTTTCACAAATTGAAAAATACAAAATTTATACAATAGTAAATCAAATCATTTTCAATTCCAAATAAATCACAGCAAATCGGACAACAGATCGGACAATCAAATTTATCTACCTATGATGGCAAAAATAACACTTACCAAATTGAAACAATATTATCATAAATTGAAATACAAAATTTATGCAAAAGTAAGTCAAATCATTTTCAATCCAAATAAATCACAGCAAACCGGACAACACAAGAACATAAATTAAAATTCATCAACATATGAAGGTAGAAAGAACACTCACCAAATTGGAAAAACATCTCTAAACGACGGAAAAAAAAGCAAAAACATACAGGTGCAAAGTGTACTCCGTAATACTAAGTTTAATTTAACCGCATTTGAAAAATTTAATTTATCAGCATCACAGAAAAAATCCCTAGTTTGAATTCCTACTTGAGGGGGACTCTTAAAAAAGACCTCAGGCTGGATTCATTATTAATTTTTGATTCCTTGGCTTTAAATGTATCATCTAATATTTATTCTAATTTGTCCAATAAATTTATGTTATATGAGAAGCAGCATTAGCGCTCTCTAAATACAATGTATCTTTATTCTAAAGATTCAATAAATTTCGTAGGTGAAGTTCATATTAATTGTTTTTGGATTAATCCTATAAACGTTATTAATTTCAATCGTTTGATTTCAGATTAATCTTATTATTATTATTTGTTAGCTCAATGTTTTGATATTTCTGTCCCAAAAGTCACTATGCTGATCATACTGCATCAAATTGTATTGTAAAAATATTGTTCAGATAAATGCATAATGCTACTAATTCCATAATAATAAAAATTTGCCAGGAAAATTTCAGTTACAACTGAATTAGGCTTAAACAAGGGAATAAAATCTTGTTGGCCTCAAAAACAAGTACACATTTAAAAAAAATAGAACAAATGATGATGGAGTTTTTCCAAGTAATTTAGATCAAGGGTTTTCCAACTGTGGGTCATGGCGAGTTCTTGAATGTATATATATCTTCCACAACATTCAAAAAATGTGATATAGACTAAAAATTATATTTAATAATGTATGTATTTTTTATTGACAAAAGCTCCGTTTTCACCAATACAATCACATTTTGAAAAATCATATGCTGTCCGTTTGTGAAAATATTCATTCACTATGTCTTAAGGGAATCGCTTTAGATTCGGTTTTCAGAAAGCAAGTTGTAATGTTTGAAAGTTTGTGAACTTATTTAGACAACAATACCAGAATCGTTTGGGGGAAAAAAAGGCAAAGTTCTGGATTTAAAATTAGAGCAAGAATTAAAACGGTCGTAATATAGTTGCATTATCAGCACACTAGTGTTT
>JAPMOQ010044764.1:160086-188137 GCA_026543055.1 Argiope trifasciata
AATTAAAACGGTCGTAATATAGTTGCATTATCAGCACACTAGTGTTTATTTTCCAATAAGTGACGCTGAGTGAATCTTGTATGGCCACACATAATTGAGTTTAGAGAGTATCAGCTTTTCTGTTAGTTAAAAAAGCAAAAATCTATCACATGTTATTATTTCTTAAAAGCATTTCCCTGTCATCTATACTTATAATAAAGCTCAATGTGTGTGTGTGTGTGTGTGTGCGTGTGTGTGTGTGTGTTGGCGCTCTACAGGCCAGACCGTTGGACGTACAGCTACCAAATTTGGTACATGTATACCTTGGAGGTCCGGAATGTGCACCTCGGAGCCCTTTTTTCGAATTTTTAATTAGAATTTCAATTAATTAAAATTTAAGCGAAATTTCGACGTTTTTCCGCTATAACTTCCGAAAATATGATCGCATAAACATGATTTTTACATCAATTTAAAGATTAAAAAATTAGCCTTCTAATGATATCAATGTTTTAATGTATAACTTAAGCTTCTATTTTTAACGAATTTTTAAAGAAATATTTTAACCATGTTTTTTTTGCACGTGACTAGATAAAATAAAAGAATGCCGGAAGTTCAAATTTTAAAAAAATTATCATCGCAAAATAAATCTACAGAAATGCAACTTTCAGCACGTGACTGGATAAAATAAAAGAAATATAAAATGTGATATTTTCTTTAAAAAATAAATACAAAGCAAAGGTTTCTTTAATCGTTTGAAATATCTAAATCATTTATTCCATAAATCACCTTTATTTATAGTAAACCTGATTGAATTTAGACAGGATATGCATTGAAGTCCGGACTTAATGGCATATTTATGCAATCGTTTGCAATATCTGCATCATTAATTTAATACTTTTTTCCTTTCTCGCTTTCTTTAAAACACATATTTAATATTTTGGCAACATCATCGAATTTTTTTTTAATATTTTGGAAGCATAACCGATGGTTAAAACTGACTGATTTATAAAATTAAAGAATATTATTAGGAAAACGCGTTCTTTTAGAACTTTCCGTCCATCATCTTAAAGAAAATATTAATTTCAGGTTAATCAATGCCCGGAATTACTTCAAGGCTAATGAATATGTGATTTAATTGAAAATTTTAGAACGCTTTACTCATGGCGAACCAGCTGGTCGCCAAAGGCGGCTAGTTTGAAATAAAACAGTAGTTAATGTTCCATTTTAAATCGTTTGGTCGGGTAAAGCAAAAGGATTTTTTAAATAAATAAAATAGGGATTGCTTAGTAGTCTGGCAACTTAGAAGCCTTTGAAAAAATTTTAGGTTAAAAAAAGTTAGGTTTTAGGTTTCAAACTTATTTAATTTTGTATTTTCATTTAATTATATAGAATGTATTATCAAATTTATTCAAATTAACATCGTATTGCTTAAATTTTGGAGCCATTTGGGGGAATTCTTAATTAACTATCATTTGTAAGTTTTATATTATGTTTTTTTTATAATTCAAAAAATATAATAATTTATAATTTAAAAAAAATCTTTGATATTATATTTAAATATTGTTTAAATTTTGTTAAAAAAGTTTTGAGTTTTGAATTTTGATCAGTTTAAATTTTAAAACTGATTTTTTTACATGAGATATACTGAAATCATTTTTTGGAGGTTCTCCAATGAAATGTTTTGCTACTTTAAATTATTGATATGGAAATTAAATTAAAAGTGGAAAAATATTTAATTTTGAAAATTGGTGAAATGGGACTTTGAGATGTACTTTGCATTAGGGCTCCTAGAAGGCCTTGGTTGAGATTCATCAATTCTAGAAGATGTAGCTGAACAACTTTCTACAATTGAAGGGTTTGTTGCAAAAAGGAGGCAACTTCAATAACTCAAAATTTGCAGAAAGCCAAAAAAAGTCTGTAACTTTTAAATTCCAACTTGCTGGTACCCGACACAATACTGCCGCCGAAAATATAATATTAAGTGCAATCAATCAATAATTTAGCAATGTTTTAGTATTGCTAAATTATTGATTGATTGCATTGCACAATGCGTATTTTAGTACGACAGTACCTAAAATACGCACAAATATCCTTTTTTATGCATAAGATTTGTGTATATTTTTAGAATTGTAAAACTTGATGTTCTTTCAGAATGATAATGAAATAAACCATTTATTGAATCTTTGGATTCATTTAATATTCGTTCGGAATTCTCAAGTTTAATTTTAGAAAGTGTGATTAAAACATTTTCTTTCAAAATTCATTAAACATATAAAATATATTTATGCCCTAAAATCGTTAATGTAGTTGAAGAGATAATTTTTTGAAAATTAAGATGGTGCAAAATTATTTGTACTATAATATTTTCGGAAGTTACTGCGAAAAACGCTAACATTTAATTAAAATTTAAAACCCCTAGGATTGGTTTCCTTAAAATTTTCTCGCATAATCTGTAATAAAGTTGCTACCTCTGAGAATGACTTGTATGACATTTGTGTTCAATAGCTATACAATATTGACTTTTAACTTGGATTTAGCATTTCTACTGAATCTCGGAGATTTATTTGAAGATTTATCATTGATAAATAGATGTGGTTGAGATCCGAATTTTTATTTTAAATTTTAGATCATTGTATTATGCCTATAACCATCCCGTAAATGTAAGCAATAAACTGACCAAGTTTCATCGCAATCGGATGAACGGTTCAGGAAGGAATAAAAAACTTACAGACAAACATTCATTTTCATTTATATAAGATGAGACAAACAGCTCCATCTCTTGAGTAACGCTAGAACTAAGATTGGAGTTATATATTTTTAGCTCAAAATAAACAAGGAGTTTTTTTGACCGCATATAACTCTAACATAATGCATGTGACTCTAAATTTCTGTACATCTTTTTGACAGCAATACCTTCAATTGAATATCAATAACATAATAAAAATTTCGTTGCATTAAGGCATGTTTTGTTTCGGGGAGGGGGAGGATTATGACAATTAGTATTAGGAGTAATTAAGAAACAAAGATTTGAAACCACTATTCTAGAAACACACATTCAATTATCCGAAACCACTCTCTTATCCGGCTCGGTGCTTTTGCCGAGTCTAGTGTGCGGCAGGGTCGTCGGTAAATCTCCACGGATGATACAGAGCTATTGCCGTGCCTGGGCGAAATGTGTGTCGGAGTAATAATAACTTGACTCCAAATAGCATCTTTCTCCCGAAAATAGCAGCTCCCCCCACGGCAGGGAACGGATGACCGACACACATTTCAACAGCTTATGTCAACAAATAAGCAACACGGTTGCCAGAACTGCTCACTTTACTTCTTGTCCCCCACCCATCGAGTTCGAAATATGGGAAAGAATTCCATTCCTTGACATACATTTGATCGAAGTGAAAAGAAATCAAATAATCTGTGTAAAAGTGGAGTAAAATTGATAAGAATATAAAGAGGCAGTTAAAAAACGTTTTTTTTTATTTATTTATTCAAAAAGTAGAAAAAAACATTTTTTTTTATTTATTCAAAAAGTAGAATTTTTATTATTTTAATTCTTTTATACTTTTAAAAATTTAGAACTCATTTTCGTAAATAGTATGGAATTTTGAATAAAATATATCTACCAGGTGGCGCTATGAGTAAGGAAGGGAAATTTTATAAGATATAATTTTATTATGTTTTGAAAATACTTTAAAAAGTGCATTGTTATTCAAGAAAAAAAGATGTAAAAAACTTCAAAATTCTACTACTCCAGGAAGTTTGTGACAAAATCGATTACAAGACAAACATGAAAAATGTATAATAATTGAATAGTGTGTATGTGTGTGTTTTGAAGAATATATTGGTGATGTGAATAGGCAATTAAAGCAGATTACAACCATAACTAATTATTATTTTAAAATCTAATGATACATTCGTTACCCAATATTACAAGACAGAGAAAATGAAGATTTTCCCAATCCTCATGCAATTAAAACCTATTTTGAAATGAAAAATAAATAAAAATAATTGCGTGTGTTTGTGATGATTCAAAATTTTGGAAGTAGATTACAGTTCGTAGACATTGAAAAGACTTTTGATACTGTTAGTCGTTTTATTTCATCTAATAGAAACAGGCATGTCTATGTATAGCAGGAACGACGACATACACACAAACAGAACGAAAAACCGAGGAATGAGGGAGAATCGAACATTTTATCCCGACCTTAAATAGCTTTTTGATCGGGAAAATCTTGCTTACAGTGCTTATAGACTATTAAGTTTCTCATGAGGATTTCTGAACATGTGGCTCTCAAAACAGGGAAACACAGGGATCTTTTTATAAAACTATTTGTTTAGGTCGGCAACTGTTATCAATCGCTCTCACCCTGGGATTCGCTTACTAAACATTTTTACAAAGCATTTCTTGAATTAATTAAGTAGAGAACGGGGAATCGGATCAGGAAATAAGAGAATATTTTTGGAAGTGAACATGGGTTAAATTGAGCTAAAAATTAAGAAGTTAATTAAATTTTAGTCAATTTTTAAAATATCATTATGTAATATACATATATATATATATACTAACAGTACCCACACCGCATGTTGCCCGTGGCATAGTATCCAAGAAGAAAAATTAGCTTTAAACTTAAGTCTAGCCTCCACCTGATATAGAATGAAGCCTTTTGGCATTTAATGTGTTTCGTCCAAGGCTGGATTTCCGTCTTTTGTGCATAATGAGATTTGAATTGTTTAAAGTTGGACGTAAAAAAAAAAAAAGAAACGTTTCGCATACGCATACCACAAATATTACTATTTGCACGTACGCAGTTTGACATTTTCGCCCATACGCGGAATAATTGAAGTCGCAATTATAAAACTTCCTTTTTTTTATTTTGATATCTTTAATGCACTAAAACCCTCCCCATGAATGCTCTACAAAATGGTATAAATACCTTGTGATTAAAATAAGCAGACGCTTTCAGGAAACTTCATTTTCAAAAGTGTATATATATAATATTAAAATCTAATTTAAAATGCTGAATTTTTTGCTGAATTTAGCCCATGTTAACTTCATTCTAAAATATTCTTTAATTTCATGATCCCCTTCCACTTTTTCTAACTATTTAATTCAACAGAAACTTTGTAAAATTGCTGAATTGGCTAAAAGCCTAAGCGTTCCCACCCATCAAGTAAAAGATGGAGAATTGACAGCCAAGCAGTTCTTCTAAAAGTTCCCTGGGTTTCTCTTGCCTGGTTCGGTGCGTGTAGAGAAAATCCTATTGAAATCTCAATTTATATAAGCACAGTGAGTAAATACTTTCCCTGTCAGTATCTCTATGTAAGACCGGAAATAAATTTTCACCAACTTTCCTTCACTCCATTCTATTTTATGTGTTTGCTCGTCGCTTCTGCTTGTACATAATACATGCTTCCTCGGGATGAAATAAAACGGCGCAAAAAATCGGAAGTCTCTTCACTGTCTTCTGATTCAAAAAAATATATAAAATATGTGTGTGCAAAAAAAAAAAAAAAAAAAAAAAATGGTATTTTTAGACAATTATTTGTGATCTTTTAAAAGTAGAAAAAAATATATAATCTTTTCTTAAAATAAAGAAACATCCATAAAAAATAATTTAATTATAAGATGATGCTATCTATATGTATATATGGATATTCCTATTACACACTTTTTTTTAAAAAAATTGTTTTATTTCAGGTGTATAAATACTGAATATTTTATAATCAATTCCCTGCATTGCTTAATTTTCCAATAAATGCTATAGTTTTGAATTTTTTTAAAATAATTGTGTAATGAATGGTATCTTAGTATTATTCAGATTTAAATTATCAGTTAATGGATTTAATTAAATGTTGGTTGCAAATCAGTGACACCATCTGAATTGAAAAATAATTCAAAGGCTGTATAATATGAAATTATAAATTAAAAATGGAAAAAAAATTAATTAAAACCTTTTAATTTATTAATAAAAGTAGGTTTTAAATATTATATTTTATTAAATTTATTAGATCTAAAAATAATAATGATTCTGTTAATAAGAGATATGTAAAGATTCTAAAAACTGAAATGCTCAAGTGTTTTAGTCTCTATTTCCATTCCGACTTGAAATAATTCCAATTCGCTTTCTCACGAGATTTGAGATTTCCACTTTCACGTTTCCGTCCCCCGCACGGTGGGGATCATTCGCTTACGCATCATTTGCTCATCGCTGCCAATGCACCCTCGCCAACGTGCGAAGAGGAAGGTCGACACTCTTTTGTTGGGTGACGAAAGCGGAACACGGTTCATAACTCACAACAGTAAAGCGGTTTAAAACAATAGACTGAAAGTGAACGCCTTGTATGATGATTATCGACTAGAATCGACGACAGTTGATTGACAATATTCTTTTTTACCCTTGTCGAGAGCAGTTATACATGTAAGACATCTTAAAGTTCAAATCTGTCATGAAATTTAATAAGATCGGATGAAAAAAATAATAGTCTTTAATAAATATTTTTATCCTCAAATTAACTGGTACCCATTGCTGCCGCAGAAAAAATAATCTTGGAAATATCGTTTGGAATTCGAAATAGTTATCTTGTTTAATTAAGAATGATAGGAAGAATGATATTTATTTTCTACATACATTCATACCGCGGTAGCCTGTTTGGTAGAGCTTCAGTCTCGTAACCGAAAGGTCGCGGATTCTGTTCTCGTCTTGGCCAAAGACCGCCGTGTTGGCTAATGGCAGTTGGGGCACGTTAAATATGTCGAGACTGCAAAGTCCTCCAAGTTCCCAAAACAAAACGATACCTCTGGGGGTACTGAATCAGGGATGAGTCGGTCTCTGATTTGGATCTAAATTCCAACTTGTTGATGGATGAATGAGTGTATGAATGAATTCCTAAAAAGGGTTGCGTCGTGTATGTGAGCTAAAAGTCAGACTTCTGCCCTCTGGGTGCTCAGGGGTCTTTACCCTCAGAAGTTACTGCACCCCCTTTCCGTGATGGACACGACAACAAAAAAACAACATACATTCATTGAAATTGAAGAATATGTAAAGGAGAAGCATAAAGAGTATTTATTCTATTTTTTATTATTCTATTCTACAAACATTTATTTTTATATATTAGATTTGTAAATTCTTTTAGAACTGTAAATCTCGGTGTTCTTTCGGAATGGTAATGAAAGAAACTATTTATTGTATCTCGCGATTCGTTTAATATTCGTTAAAATATATTTATACCACAAAACCTTTAATATATTTGAAAAATTAATTTTTTGAAAACTAAGATGGTGCAAAATTATTTGCACTATAATATTTTCAGAAGTTACCCCAAAAAACGCTAAAATTTTATTAAATTCTTAGTTAAAATTTCAAACCTATGAAATTGGTTCCCCTCAAACTTTCTCGCACACTCTCTTATAAAACTATAACCTCAGAGAATGATTGCATTTACCTATAATAGCTCCGAAAAATTAACGTCTAGCTTCAATTTAGCATCTTTACTGAATCTTCTGTGTCTCCTTGGCGAGTTATTTGGTGGTTAATCCATGGTTAATAGATATGGTAAATAAATCCATTTTTTATATACATATATAATTTAGATTACTGTATTATGCCTATACCCTTCACGTAAGTGCAAACAATATGTCGTCGAAGTTTTATTGGAATCGGTAGATGGTACGGCAGTACATAAGAGACTTACAGACAAACATTCATTTTTATTTATATAGATGAATACTACATGAAAGTGTGGGTGTTAAACGGATAGTTTTCGATCAGACTATCACTGGGTATACGAAGTGGAATGAGAAAAGATAGGGACTTCTCACTTCCGGCGAAATTATTAACTGTGAATATATTTAACTATGAAGTGATACGCAGAACTACAAAAGTGTTTATACTTATTATGACAGAAAAAGGATTACTTGAATTATAGTCATAAATCTACTAATCACTGTCAGATTTGCTGTGGCAGAGAAAGTAGAGATTAATAAAGTCCTTAAATCATACCTATAAGCTCCCAATTCACTATCAGATTTGTAATGGAAAATGACGTAGAGTTGAAGAGAGTTCTTACGTCATAATCACAAGCTCGCAATTCACTATCGGATTTGTTATGACAGAGAAAATTGAATTGAAGAGTCTTTAAATCATAACCATAAGCTCACAATTCACAGTCCGATTTGTTATAGCAGAAAAAGAAGTTGAAGATCCTTGAAGCATCACCATAAACCCAGGATTCAACCTTCATTAGGTCAGCATCAAACGATGAAAAGAACACCTTCCAATGTTTGATACTTGTAGCATATTGTGACATCAGAAGTTTTTTAGTTAGTTTGTAACGTATAGTGACATCATTATAATACACTCCAATGTCAAGCGTCCTATTCAAGATATTCTGGTGGTTATTAGTCTTTTATACACGAATTAAAGGAAATATTGAACAGTCAAAGCAAGCTATTTGTTAGCTTGGACAAGCGACATGGGTTAATTTTCTTTATGTAAATCAAGGCAATAAGTTTCATTTTTTAAATTAATAAATTAAAACATGACCTTGCCAACTTTCACAACGGTAGCAACAACTACAATTTCTTCTTAACTGGTCAACTCAAATTGTCAAATGGTGAATTCAATTTAAATTATTAACCTCCACTGTCAAATCACCAGTTACTGGCATCCATCTTTTCTTGCAGGTCGCATCAGTCAAGAATTATTGATAAAATATTTTCCTTTCCATCCACATTAGTCATAGATGATTGACAATATACTTTTCGTTCAATCCGCATCAATTACTGTAGACAGAAGATACATAATTTACAAAATTATTTTCTTCTAGGACTAAAATTTAAATTTTTTTTTAAATCAAAAAAGAATGTATTTAAGTATTATATGCCACCCCAAAACGTGACAGAAAGTAATATTGAACTGCTGTGGAACAAGAACTAAATACTAAAGATTAAAACGAAAGCATTCCTAAGACAATATATGTTGTTTCTGATGACACTTGTCATTGCACAAGCCTACTGGTACAAGCCGATAGGGTGCGTCTCTTGTTTTAGTAGTGCCAACGACCAAGAGTGTGACTTTGCCACTTTTAAGCATCACTCGTTCGCTTGCACAACCCGTTTTTACAGGAGAGCAGATTCACACATCTCACCGATATAACTGAGGAAGAACAACCATGCCCGAACTGGGACTCGAATCCAGAAAGCCCAGATCATGGGGAAGACGCACTACACCTATGCTAGGATGCCGGCAAGACAATATATTTACAGTCTTATCGCAGTCCTGCACATATCTGAAACCATCAGTATATCAATGAAATTGGGTACTGTGAGTTAAACAAAAAGATTGCCCAGTAAGTCTTGATGCTTAACGTGTTAATTAGATCAAGAATTCTCTACACAGTGTAGCATAAACACGCATCTTTTCGACTCCAAATTACTTAACTAAAACATTGTTGCAATCGTTTGAAACAAGTTCACAAGGACACAAATGCCTTGCACGATATGAGCAAGCAATAGTTACTAAATATAAAACTTCGTTCTGAATCTATATTTTTCTCAATATAATTTTTTTTAAATCTGTCGATTGAATATATATTTTGAAACATTTTCCTTCAATAGATTGAAACTAAAATTTGACACTGTGCAACAGTTGCATTTTGTATCTAGATGTCCGAAAGATAGCATATTTTATTTCATTGATTCAAGTTTTTTCATTTACATGCCAATAAAAGTACAGATCTATAAGCAGCCAATAGTTTGTCAGATTTATTTCAAAATTATATATGTATGTAAATTTTAAAAGTTAATTTTATAAGACAAGTGTTATCTATCTGACTCTCTGCGTTTTGTAATTGTCATGTTAACTTATACTCGAATGATAGAGTAGATAGAATTTCTCTGAATGAAATTCGTTCAAAAGGGTATAGAAATCTTCTAAACTGATGTTATTGGCTGACTGGTGTTATTCTTTTTCCTCTTATAAGTTTGAGGATCCTGGAAAATGCTGTGAACGTTGCGATTCCTCTGATTTTAATTTTCAGAATCTTATACTGAGATTTTTGTGTCTCGGTTTAGAGTAAAGAAAACCGAATATGCAATTTGATTTTCATATGCTACCTTTTGAAATCAATATTTGATACACAGCTTCAACTGCAATAACAAGATAACATACCAGCAACATGTGAACTTCAACTACGCACAGAACTGATCTATTTAAAAGTTTATGTTTTGAAATATTGAGCTTACGTATAGTAGACCTTCTGAGAGATTTGGTTCAGAATTTTAAAAACAGCCATAACACCTCCCTGAATGCAACTGAAGATCCCGGCCGGTGACCTTTGTAATGCAACAAACCTACAGTAAGATGATGTGGATGATCTACATCTTAGACATTTGCGTAACAATTTATTCTTCTTACAATGTATTACAATTATCATGTTACAACCCAAGAAGACTTTTACTAAATGGATTTCATTCAACATATAATAAAAATCTAAAAATTTGGTCTAAAAATGAAGTACCAAATTTCATCAAATTATATACCAAAAGATAACATAGTAAATTTTTTTCAAATGATTCCCATCATTGATGTTTGAGAACGTCACCATTGTCATTGTTGTTTGAGGACGTTTTGATTGCCAATGATGAAGTCAAAACCATCGTTGACATTGATGACGTTTCTACAATGAAAGAGGAACCATTAGAGGGAAACATAATTCCAAAAAATATATTTTTCGGATTCAAGGAGGTTTGAAACGTAGAGATTATTAGTAATTTTTTCGACGATTTAAATATTTTTTGACGTAAATTACTCTAAAAAGTAACAAGACACGAGTTGTCAAAATTCCCCTACTTTTGGTATTATTACTACTATCCTACTACTTTACTACTACGCGTTGTTAAAAGCTACCAACTTCCGATTAAATTGCTTAAATACTAAAAATATAGAAAAAATTAAGTTATAATTCTAGTTAAAAGAAGAATTACTGGATATTCAACCCACATTGATGAAAAAATAAGGGAACAAAGGATTTCGGATCTATTCTAAATCTATTGTAAATCTGTTCGCAACAAGTATTATGAATTACTGCTTTCAATTTCAGAAACAAAACCATATCTGCCCCGCCAAAACTACTTCGAGAAGTCAGTACACGTCTCGATTTTCTTATTACTGTGTCCATGGCCGTGTGTAGGTTAGGCCCAGTTACGAAGGAGCCAATTGTTCTTATCAGCTGCCAGATAGGTTGGTAGCTTTCTTTACCTGTTACAAATATAAAAAAAAAACTTGAGATGTCAAGCCTTATTTGTAGAAATCGAATGCGTCCGTTGATATATCAGATAATGTAGGGAATTATAAACAACTAATTATGTTATTCACTGATTCGGAAAGAAATATTTTCATTTAAAATGTCATCATTTCTGTAGGACAGTAATTTTAATCGAAAACGTTTCGAGGATTTAAAAAATCTTTTTTTTTAAATATCTATCATTATTATTAATAATAATAATAAATGTATATGTTTTGGCATTCAACAAGTCTGGAAAACCAAAAACTTTAAAATGTGCAATTCAGAGCAATTCTTTTTTTTTTTTTTTTTTTTTTTTTTTTTGCAATTTTACTTAAAATTTAACGAAATGGCGTTTTTATGTAATAACTTCAAAAAAATACTACAGCATAAAATATTTTTACATCAAATTAAAATTCAAAAAATATATATAAAATATCATTTTTTTTGTGTAGCGTAATGTTTTTTTTTCTATTTTTAAACAATTCTTTAAAAAAATGTTAGGTTATAGGCATTGTAAAATTATGTATATATAAATAAAAATGGATATTTGTCAGTAGGTCTCCCATGCGCTGCCGCGCAACTCATCCGATTGCTCTAAAACTTTGAATACTTATTACTTTCCCTTGTTTGTTTCTGCTGAAGATGGGAAAACAAACAAAAAATTATCGTCAACCCTTAAGTCTTGAATAATAAAGTTAAAAAAATAGAATTAATATTATTTACGCTTCTCCTTTATGTATCATTGTTTCAAAGAATGCATTTATTTCCGATACGAAATAAATATTATTCATTCCTGACTAAAGAAGACAGTTATTTTTAATTTCAAACTATATATTCAGAATTATTTCTTCTGAGGCAGCAACGCGCCAGGTACCAGCTAGTACATTCATACAGAGAGAGAATGATAACAAAGGATATCTGCCATTTATACACTCTACCGTTTGTAAAACTTCCAAGATTTAATATGATCAATGCAAGTTTGTACTTGAGACCTTGTTCCCATACAAATGAAACACACTGATCTCCCTTCACTTCTGTTCAAACAACTATTACCCACAATGCAATACGTCATTTGAAAAATCGTACAGGATGGTCGCAGATCAAGAGGGACCATCATAATGAAATTATTTTCACTGCTTTGCAGACACTTTGCAATTTTACGAGTGAAGCTTGCAAGGCCGCTCGTGGGATGCACGTGATTGAAAAGTCGTCTGCAGACCCACCGTGTGCGGGGGTTGCAGGCCAACGAGCTTTAATATTCTCGGTAAATAAAAATTTTACAACTGTGAGAGGTGTTGCTCTTAGAATTCGAAAAGCAGTAGACGGTGAAAAAAAAAATAGAAGAGAAAATATTCTGTTTCCACGTCCTTCACCAAAAGTGGGTTCAGTTTCGTTCGAAGGCCCTCGAAACAACAACAACAATAAAAACAATAGGATTCAAGAAGTTAAAAATCAGAAATCACTTTAAATGGTACTATGAAGAACACCCTGAAACATATCACCGAATTTTATCTTATAATGTTGAACACATTAACATCGTATTTGGAATTGATAACAGCACTTTTATAGGCTTATAAAACTAGAATTTCTCCCCATTGAAAAATTTGTTACAGATCTAGAATATAAATTGAGCTGTCAGTGGCACAGTTGTGGGATGGCAGATCTGGACAGGTGCCAGAATTCCGTTCTCGGATGGCCCATTGTTATACATTTTCTTTCCCTCCAGATGGCGCTGTTGAGCGTAGTCTTACTATGTCAGACTTGTTCTACTTCTGTGGCTGGAAACGAAATGCATGAAGGTGCCGGAGTAGCCTATTAATTTACAATCAAAGTAAAATTACTGTGTAATGTATATAATTTCAAGTAACGTTATTTAAAAAAAATAAATGATTGAAAACGTAATTTGAAATTTATAATCCACTTGACCACATATGCGCGGCACCATTATTAGTGGCATTATATCAGCAGATGCACGTAGAACCCCCAGCAATATAGATTACATTATTGCTGGATTGAGTGGGGCTATTTAAAAACTGTTATTAGTTTGATTGTTAAGTGAATAAATTTGTAAAAACTATAAATGTTATGTATCATAATATATAAAAATATTATTTCATAAATGAGTCTGATTCAAATTTCTTTCTGTACATTAACAAAAAATATTACAGTATACATTTTTTTAAATGTATGCTGGGCCATAATCTATACTAATATTATAAATGGGAAAGTTTGGATGGATGGATGTTTGTTACTCAATGAAGCCAGAACGGCTGAACAGAATTGTATGAAATTTAGCACAAAGATAGATTATAGTCAGGAATACAACTTTTAATTCCAGTTAACTGAGTGGTTAATTTTTTTTATTAATTAAAAACTAATTTTCGTGCCAAAACGCTGAAACCAAATCCCGTCTAAGATGAACAAGGCTCCGGTGTGTGTGTTTTTTCCAACTGTAATGAGGTTAGACTTAGTAAGATTTCGACTGTATTTCAAACGATTCTGTTTACTTTCTTAGTGTTTGATGCATTTAAAATCAAATGCTGTTAATTATCAATCTTTCGGATTCATTCTGAAGTACTTTTAAATTAAAATAAAAGAGAATAAAAGAAATAAAAAATTTCTAATCTGCATTGCGTTACTCAACCTGGCGTAGGAAAATCAAATATTTACGTTACACCAACTGGCGTTGAAAGTTCGCGCGTGATTGTTAACAGCTGTATTTAAATTAAAAGTTTAAAAATTATATGTATAATATTGTTGTAGCTATCTCAATCTCGATATGTAAATAAAATGGATTTGATTTGATTTTAAAAAAATATGGACTTAATTTGCTGTTTTGTTTTATTTCAGGTGCACACTGTAAATTGTTTTCAGGTTAGCTGTGTACTTTAAAACTGGTTAAGTTATATTGTTATGCTATGTATTTTTCGTATATGCTTATATTTCTAAGTACATTGTTTTTAGGATAGTTTTAATCTTTTTGATTTGTAAGTATCTGATGGTTTTTTGAAACGCTCGGAAAACGTAAATCTAATCTTACGAAAAGGAGTAATCAAGCTCGGGCTATGAGAGTAACTAGAAGAAAAAAGTCGAATACTCAAGCAGAATTTGAAAGAATTAAGGAAGTGGAGCGACAGATCAGCTGAAACGCCATAAACGGTATTGGAATAGAGGAATTGATGAAACCGTCTTATACATACACATTACAATTTCCCCGCGTACGAAGTCGCGGGTAAAAGCTTGTGATTAATAAATCTATACTTATAATAAAGCTCAATGTGTGTGTGTGTGTTGGCGCTCTACAGGTCAGAACGTTGGACCTACAGCTACCAAATTTGGTACATGTATACCTTGGAGGTTGGGAATGTGCACCTCGGAGCCCTTTTTTTCGAATTTTTAATTAGAATTTGAATTAATTAAAATTTAAGCGAAATTTTGACTTTTTTCCGCTATAACTTCCAAAAATATGATCTCACAAACATGATTTTTACATCCATTTAAAGATTAAAAAATTAGCTTTCTAATGGTTTCAGTGTTTTAATGTATAACTTAAGCCTCTATTTTTAACGAATTTTTAAAGAAATATTTTAACCATGTTTTTTTTTTTTTGAGCACGTGACTGGATATAAGAAAAGAAAACAATGACGGAAGTTCAAATAATAATTAAAAAAAAACAACTATCATCGTAAATCAAGTCTAAAGAAATGATACTTTTAGCACGTGACTGGATAAAATAAAAGAAACATAAAATGTGGTATTTTCTAAAAAAATAAATGCAAAGCCAAGTTTCCTATAATCGTTTGCAACATTTAAATCCTTTATTCAATATTTTTTTTTTCCTTTTTCGCTTTCTTTAAAAAAACATATTTAATATTTTGGCAGCATCATTGAAAAAAAAACTTTTTTAATTTCAGGCCAATCAATGCCCGGAATTACTTCAAGGCTAATGAATATGTGACTTAATTGAAAATTTTAGAACGCATTACTCATGGCGAACCAGCTGGTCGCCAAAGGCGGCTAGCTATGTAAATAAAAATTCATACATCAAAAAACTTCTAAAAGAGGGAAATATATCGAAATAAATTTTTTATGGACTGAATAAATTAAGAATGAGTTGAAATGGAGATAAAATAGATAATTTTCTCAGAATAACGCCTCATAATATGCCTTGCGTAAGCCCGTCACTGACCTTCAGGAATTATAAAGAATTTTTAAGGCCCACCTTAGACATTTATTAGGGCTCCCATATTGTCTAACTATGCTACTGGGAATGAAGAAGAACTTTGAGAAAAATGCCACAGAAAGTGGGTTACTAATTGCTTGCATTCGTGAAAACTGAAGACCTTGTAAAGATTTATAAGACTGTTGACTCTCCAACTGCGTTTGTGAGTTGGTGGGATAACTAAACGAATAGTTACCGTAATTTTGACTTTGCGACATTTTCAGTGGCTACTAGATTTGGCGTCAAATGCTTTTTCCTATATCATTAGGCTTGGCGAGTTTTGCTTCTTGGGATGCAGGGAAATTTATAGGAAGCTCGATTCTTCTACTTGTCAGATTATAAATATTGGTAACAGCGGTGAACTTTAAATTTAAGAGTTTTCATCAAATTCTTGAAAATGATGATACTAACAAGTTCTCATATCTGCGAATCGTGCTAGTTACTCTAATCGTGCTGTTATATAATTCTTATTCTATTGCAGTTGAGTTTTGAATCATATAAACATACTTCTTTAGACGTTTTATTGCTTTTTGCTGTAAAAAAATTACTTTTATATACATCTGAAATCTTCCTCCCTTTTGGGTTCACTTGATATAGTATAATGAAAGCAACTGGTATGCTGTTTCGTTCATACCACTCTGGTGAATACAGAAATAGTGTAGGATCAATCTCTTATTGGAGAGGTTGTACCGTGGACGGAGATAGCCCGTAGGATACAACCACAGTTCCCGCCTATGCTGTCACAACATTCTTATCATTCAATATTTCCGTGGCCGGTGTCCTGGCTCAGGGGTAGAGCGCCTTCCACGTGATCTGTGCGTTCCGGGTCTAGTCATGGTTAGGGCATGGTTGTTCTATCCCTGTGTTCTACCTATGAGGTGTGTGAAAGAGTCCCTCTCTCATAAAAAGGGTTTTGCAAGCGAGTGTGTGTCATCTCTTTTGAGCTAGAAGTCAGACTTTTGCCCTCGGGTGCTCAATATTTCCATGTGCCTTCGAGAGCGTCGAAGTAGCTGTTTATAATCAAATCCCCTCAAGCAATATGTGCTTGAGTTTACGTTTATTTTATGTTAGCATAATATCAATACTTAATCCGCTGTAATTGGTTAAGTTCTTATATGCTTCATTATGTTCATTTAGTTATTAAAATATTTATAAAACAGAACAGACTTATATTTTCATGAAATTCGTAAAATATAAAAATGAAATAATCTAAACGAAATCATTATCATATTAATAAGTTGTAGAAATCTAAAAATAAATTGATCATATCATCTTAAAAAACTGGCCGTATAATATATAGCCTCCTTAAGGCACTGCAAAATTCTTAAGTCCGATCATTGTATGGATATTTTTTCCATAAATAAAAGCTTCTCAAAATCATTTGAAAAAAAAAATACTTACAGAATAAAATTAAGGGTCGAAGCTTTAAATGTATGTAATATATTTCAAAAGGAGAGTTTGTGGGATAAACAAGCTCGTCTTATGTGTATTACAATAATAAATATTGCAGTGAGATTGAACGTCCTGACATGTCTTCCTTTGAACCTAATTTAATAAATTTCAGTTCCATAAAAAGTCCAAAGAATGCTCTCAAGATGTTTTTGCTTCAATAATTGATATTAACTTCCATTAAAAGTTAATGCAAACTATTTAAATTAGAATATGAAGCTAATTTGAATAAAAGAAAAGGAATAAAATCGTAAATAAAAATAAAATTTATTTTTACGGAATATGAGAACGTATATTTACGGAAAATGAGAGCACATAAAAATTGGAAGCACTGATTTAAAATTATAATTAGCAACAGAACTGTTCTTTATGTCTGTCAGTTGTGCGCATGCCCAAGGCACACCGTCAAACAATCATATACGTTGATTAGGTTTGTTACAGCATTATATCTAATCAAATCTATTTCCAGTATTCTAAATTCGATTGCAAAGCAAGCAGGAAGAGAAGAAATAATAATTAAATGTAATTGCCAACATTAAAAATAAATGCTAAGTAAATATAACGAGAGATTTCGATATAAAAACTAAATATCGCATATTTAATCGCTTGGAATATTCCGTTCCAACTATTAAATGACGAAAGAATAATGTTCAATCCATTCATTTTTATCTTTATTTTTTTAATTTAATGCAAGTATAATTTTTTTCAGGTTGAACTTATTCCTGTATTGTTAACTGAATTTTGATATCGATTTATTTATTATTAGGAGAATTCGACTGAATCTCTTTCTTTTAAAGATAACACACATCAAGCGATTAAAAAATATTTTTAAAAAAGCTATTGTGCCACAGTCGGAATATAAATGGTGGAAATGGTTTATACCAACATGGTTCAAAAATCGTTTGCATTTTGACTTTAAATGAATAATTATTACATTAAATGCATAAATAAATGTTTATGTATTTATTTTTAAGTTTATTCAAGCAATTAAATTTAATAATCCTTTTATGATATTCGGTTTGAGGCAGAACCAAAAAAAATTCTTATCGGCAAGCTGAAGAAGATATTCAATTCAAGCAAGCGATACAAGGTCAGTGACATTTCTATCTTTTTCCATCACTTCCAGATTTTCTATAAAGATTAAAATTATGAGAATGTAACTAATGGGAATTTCCTAAAGAGCCGTTACATGTCTAGGTAAAAAATCAGTCGAATTAAAAAATCTTATCATTTTGCAGCTTAATTATAGAAATATTTTGCTTACGAACTTTTCTTGCAATGATGAGGCGAGTATTCGCTTAATTTGAAGACTTTTTTATAATTATTTAATTTAAAAAGTAAAGAATTCGTAAGAAAAACTTCAGCTCTCTCACTAAAATTTGCATTCCCTTTGACATGAATAACCTATTTTCGAAATTGTTTTTGGACTTTCACATCTTTTTCAAATTTTTTTTGCCGGTTATAATCTATCAAGAGTTGTATAAGTGTTTTAAGAACCAAAACTAAAACTTCGAAGCTTTTTTTCGTAGTCAATACATTAGAATTAATTGTCTTCCCACAAAAACAATAAAAGAAATGCTCTAATTACACAAGTTCTGTCTTCATCGAGTACAAATTATCATTAAATTGTTGCACTTATCTAATCATTCCTCCAAAAGATGACGTAGGATCTCGATTTACTTCTATATTTCCCCTAGAATCGATGTGACGATAACATTCGAAATACAAATAAATAAGACACTTAAAGATAAAACTGAATCGTATGATTATTGCTCAATTGCTGCAAATGGCCCTAACTGTATATTTTAAACGACTATTCGCATTTATCAGATTTAATTAAAGTTTTGACTAGGATAGGCATCTAAGTTGGAGTGAGCGAACAGGTTGATTAAAAAATTTACTAGTCTAGGGGCCAAAATCATTTCTTTAAATATAAAAATAATTTTCTACGAATCATCTAAATAATCAAAAATAATATTCCATGAATCATAGCCTTTAATTCTATGAATCATACAATTAAAAGATAATACCAAAGTTGTACAAAGTATTATCGGAAGGCTCTTTTAATGTTTCTTTATGTTCATTTAGAAGTAAGGTATTTATTGATATTCTAATAAGTATGTGAACTGCTTGCGGGAGCAGGTAAGGCCGTTTGACCTAGATTACCAGTTTTGCTATTTATATACCTGAAAGAGCAAGAACGGTTATATCAAAATGACTTTTTTGAAATTTTATTGATTAAAAATTAAATTTTGAGGTTCCTTCAATATAACTTTCAAAATCAAAAATACGAAGATCAACAATGATTTTATATGATCAAAATTAAAAAAATTATGTACTTAATTTTTTGTTGTTTGAGTCACTTTTTAATGAGGGTTAACCGCCTTTCTCCACCAGCTAGTTCAACGGAAATATTGATATTTAATTTGTGTTTGATGCTTTGAATACAATTTCATTCAGACATTAAACCATCTTATTTTAGTAAACAATTGTTCTCTTCATTATGTACATGAACTTTCCGAAAGGAGACAAATCCCATAATGTCGTAGCTGTTGCAAAAACGTAACTGTCCGGCTAATTTACATTCAAACTTCTGCACTATACAAAGTTCAATATTTTTTTCTTATATAAATTAAACAAATATTAAAATAATCTATCATTATGGATTTTCAGAAAAAGAAGAAAATTGAACTCGTATGTATTTGATAAAGTTATGAAAATGATTTGAATCTTAAAGAGGTAATTCTGAATTTAAATTTCTATTGTTCAAAATTGAGGAGAACAATATTTTTTAATTAGTAAAATTCAGGAAAAATTAGTCAGTTATCGAACTGATATTAATTTTTTAAAAGGGTAAACAGCCAATTTGCAGTCTACGCATTGTGAGACTTCAACAATTTATTGCCTTCACATTTTGAGGCTCCAAAAAGCCCAATAATATCAATATCCGAAAACAATATCATGTTCTCACAAGATAAAAGGCATAAATCGTCAATTTGTTGTCTTAGCAATTTGAGGCTTCAACAATTCGTTGCCCTCACATTTTAAGGTTTCAACAATTTATTGCCTTCACATTTTGAGGCCTCATCAATTTTGCCTTCATATTTCAAGCTTCAATTATTCAAAACCTCCTAAAGAAAGCAAGATCATGTTCTTACATAATAAAAGGACAAATTTTGGAAGGACGCGAAATTCGTCTTTAGTTTTGGATGTTATCACTGAAAAAAAAATAAAAGTCAGTTTAATTTTTAATTAATTTCAATTTTAACAAATAATTTTTAAATTTTGCCACTAGATACTCATTTTCACTATTTAAAATATATATTGCACCAAATCAGGTAATTATAGGGCGAACTGTCTGACTTGTAATGTCAATATATACATATTCACATAAACACATACATTCATCTTCAATACTGACCGCCCATGTTGCTAGCTGTTTCGCTGGGTATAGTTGTTGAATTTAATTTTAATTAAATCCCTTAGAAATCTGTCACAAATAATTCTTGAACAAGAAATTATCATAGATACTACAGTCATGCCATTTCGATAGTGGGTATTTTTCCATCAAAAGGGCAAAAAAATCGCCAAAAAGTAGCCAAATAATCGTTTTCCGGAAATATTCAAAAGACGCCAAAAAAAATCTTAATTATGTGAAATTTAATTGTCAAATTCGTCAAATTCAAGTGATATTTTTGTAGGTATTTTGTTCACTTTGGTGATGTTTTGCCATTCGCTTCGCTTGGCGACTTGACTCGTTTGGCTCACATTGGCGACTTATTACGCCCGCATAACAGAAAAGTATCCGAAAAAGTTATATTTTCTAATCTGTTTATTCATTTTGTGCATAAGCCTTTCTAGCCGAACTAGCCATGTGATATCAAAAACATAAATGATCCATTGCTATTAAAAATTTAAATGACAATCTATCGTCTGATTTTCACGTATTGTATTAACTTTTTATTCATTTTATGAATTATACAGATATTAAACAGAATTATTTTTCAGTTTTCAACAATGGAAGAAAATGATCCTATTTAATACTTCATAGAACAATGAAAACGATTCGAATTTCAAGGAAACAATGAAACCTGTTGTAGAAAATCAAACAAAAGAAAACTTTTTTAATAGCCAAAATTCAGTAAAACTTTGCACGACTGCTAAATTAGCATTACTTAAAAAAAGCAAGTTCTAAAATTTTGAAATGGTGTAAAATTTATTTCTGATCAATAATATTTTCGGAAATTACTTGAGAAATGCAAAAACTTAGCTTAGTTTTCAATAAATTAAACTTTAAAAAAATTGCACAGAGGAACACATTTTTTACCTTTATGTATGTACCAAATTTGGTAACTGTAGGTCAAATGATATGGCTTATAGAGTGTCGATACATATACGCGTTCTTCCTTATTACTAGTACCAGCGGGTGACCGAGCTCCGCTCGGAGAAAACAGGTATCGAAGCTAACTCGAAGATTTAAATTTTCAATTGTGATTTATCAAAACAATACATGCCATAAGAAAATTTGTGAAACCATTAGTGAAAAGATAACCGGTTAAACCTCGGCTTTTCATCGTCCACCAGTGATGTCATGTCTTGATGTTCCATTGGAAATCCCCATCTGCACTTCCATGTTTGCTGACCATGCACGGAGCGCTTGGGTTCATATCACAACACGGGTTATGGATCATCCATTTCGAGATCAGTTCCGGATCATCTTCTGCAAACTTTATTAGTTCGCCATATTGGCTATAGATGGCAGCACGTTACCGCTTGAAACCTATTAGCCATTATGGTGAACTAATAAAGTTTGAAAATATCCTATCTGTAACTCCGAACTGCTGGACCGTAGCGCTTCAAAACCGGCGCCAATCGATTCCTCGTGGCCAAAAACCCCAGACCCCCAAGTTTACCGGAGTTTATTAATTCTGGGGCGATTTTCGACTTGGCAACCATTCCTCGTATTATAGTATTAGATATGTGAGAAGAGATTTGAATGTCAAATGAACTCAATTGACACTTTGACACTCAATTGACTTTGAGTATCATTATTCACGTGACATTCAAATCTCTTTCATTGTTTCTTCTGATATTTCATCCTAACTTTTCCTTGTCATTGATAATCAAAACAAAAATTCAACTATATTTTCCACGCTGAATAAGTTTCATAAAAGACGCGATATTAATGATTTTTTATAAATTTTTTTCTCCTTAAAATTAAGGATGAACGAAAGAAATTTGTAGAACCGAAGAAAATTTATAAAATACGTCTTATTTAACGGTGCTATGTATATCATAGTAAACAGAATAGTGAAAGTTTCCTAAAAGTCTGAGTTACTGCCTTTAAAAATTTGAAAAAAAAAATGCTTAAAAAACCATTGTGATCAAGTTACGAGACATATTTAATAGAAAATTTTCGTAATCAATAATTCCAGTGAATATACAAGACGTCAAAGATTGCTTGTAAATAAATAAAAAAACATTCTATAAGGTTAACTGAAGTTTAAAAATGCGATAAAATAAATCATTAGTATATTAGAAATATGCAAAACTAAACTAACCAATGTATTAAAAGAAAGGCTTCATAAATTAAAATCCCCAAAATACCAAATTTGCGACTGAATATTAATGTCCGCGTCAAAAAGCTCCGAGACAAGTACTGAACACAGAATAAGTATTGGCCGAATTTCATTCAATTCAGAAAGCTATACTGTTTTGATAAATATATATTGTTTTGTTGTTATATTGTTTTAACAAATTTTCTGATATTTTTAATCATCTATTGTTTTTACAAAGGAAATTTCGAAGTTTACTACTACTTATTGTGTTTCGAGGAAGTAAGAAAACTTTTCCACATTCTTTTTTAAAATTATTTAATTAATTTCAGACAGGAAAAGGATGTTATATTGTTGATTTCTAGAAAAAATTTTCTTCTTAAGAGATATGGAGAAATAAATATTGAGTAGAAAATTGTCGAATTTTAATAAGCAGAAAATTGCTGCATCATGAAGCCTTGCTTCTTTTACATCAAATAAACGAAACGTAAAATTATGCACTCTGTATAAATAAAAATGAATGTTTGTCTGTACGTCTCTTATGCACAGCCGTACCGCTCATTCGAATGAAATAAAACTTTGAATACTTATTACTTGTACTTATTTGTTTCTGCTGAAGAAGGAAAAACAAAATAATATTGCCAACACTAAAATCTTGAATAATAATATTTAAAAAATGGAATGAATATTATTTACGCTTCTCCTTTATAGACCACTTACTTTCAATGAACGTAATCATTTCCGATACGAAAATAAATATTATTCCTAATTAAAGAAGGCGGCTATTTTAAATTTCAAACTATATTTCCCAAATTATTTCTTCTGCGGCAGCAACGCGGCGGGTGCTAGCTAGTAATATATAAATGTGAAACTTACACTGAAGTGACAAAAGTCATGGGATGACTGTTAATATCGTGTCGGTCCTCCTTTTGCCCGGCGAGGTGCAACAACTCCACGTGTCATGGAGTCCACAAGTCGTTGGAAGTCCTCTGCAGGAATATTGAGCCATGCTGTCTGTATAGACGTCCATAATTGTGAAAGTGTGGATGGCGCAGGAGTTTGGGCACGAACGGACCTTTCGATGATGTCCCATAAATGCTCGATGGGATTCATATCGGGCGATCTAGGTGGCCATATCATGCGTTGGAATTGTCCGGAATATTCTTCAAACCAATCGCGAACAGTTCTGGCCCGGTGACATGGCGCATTGTCATCCATAAAAATGCCATCGTTGTGTGGGTACATGAAGTCCATGAATGGCTGCAAGTGATCTGCAAGCAGCTGAACATAACCATTTCCAGTCAATGATCGGTTCAGTTGCACCAGAGGACCGAGTCCATGCCATGTAAAAACAGCCCACACCATTATGCAGCCACCGTCAGCTTCAACAGGGCCTTGCTGAGAGTTTGGGTCCATGGCTTCGTGGGGTCTGCGCCACACTCGAACTCTACCATCAGCTCGTAACAACTGAAATCGTGACTCATCTGACCACGCCACGGTTTTCCACTGGTCTAGGGACCAGTCGATATGCTCACGAGACCAGGAGAGTCGCTGCAGGCGATGTCGTGCTGTCAGTAAAGGCACTCGAGTCGGTCTTCTGCTGTCATAGCCCAAGGAAGACAAATTTCGCCGCACAGTCCTATCGGACACGTCCCTCGTACGTCCCACATTGATTCCTGAAGTTATTTGACGAAGTGTTGCGTGCCTATTAACATTGACCATTCTACACAGATGTCGGCGGTGTCGGTCGTTAAGTGCAGGTGGTCGCCCACTGCGCTGTCCATGATGGGATGTGATGCCTGAAATTTCATACTCTCGGCACACTCTTGATACTGTGGATCTCGGAATGTTGAATTCACTAACGATATCCGCAATGGAATGACCCATGCGTCTAGCTCCAACTAACATTCCACGTTCAAAGTCTGTTAATTCTCGTCTTCCCGCCATAAATCACGAAAAACCTGTTGACATGAATAACTTGAACACAAATGAAAGCTCTGGAAAACGAACTGCGCATTTATACTTTTTCGCTGCGATACTACTGCCATCTGTATATTTGCATATTGCTATCCCATGACTTTTGTCACTTCAGTGTATAAGCATTACCTTATTACAAATTTATTAATCAATTTTTCAATATAATGATTTTTCTTACATATCACAATTCCTAATTTTTCATAATTTTATCTTCTGCTTTGTCATTTAATGTAAATTCATTTTGATATATATATACTTTTTTTACAGAATTTAGAAATTTATTGTTTATTCTGTCTTATTTATGTGTCTATTTAAAATATTACGGATAGCTAGGGAATCAGCCTCCTAACCATTGTTAAAATTTAATTCATTTTTGTTTCCTATGAAAGCTTATAACTTTAAGATATTTCATCAATGGCCGCTTGCTTCTTGATTCTCAATAGTTCTAAACAAAAATCTCAAAAATGTTACTTCATAGTACATTCTCTGCAGGAAAAAAAAAAGAATAATTTAAATGTAGTTCTTATCTTAAATCTTGTATACATTTTGCCACAATTTTCTTTCTCGTGTACTTAATATATAGAGAGAACAGTAAACGTAAAAAAAATCAAGATTTTGTGGAATTTCTACTTTTGGGTTTCTCTGATATATACATAAAAAACACTTCATTTTTGGAAAGTGTTCGTCTGTCTGCATCAACGATAACTCAAATACGCTTTGAGCTAGATAGTTGAAATTTAATCTTTACACAAACTTGGAGATTTCGATTATATTTCGAATAAACTTTGCTCAGAGGAAGTTTGACTCCGGCTGTACGAATACAAGTTGACACGAGTAATACAAAATGAAAAGAGCAAGACAGATAATATTCAGTACACAGTTTAACATTTACAGTATAGACAGCTATCAAGTTTTGAATCAAATCCAACAACGGGTTGACTGTTTCTCGGTCTGTACTTTATAAATATGTAAACGCGATAACAAAAAAAACGCAATAACTTAAAAAATGAAATTTGGTATAGAATTTTGCGATTATAAGTGCAGTTATGTGTCAAATCGGATGGGATGCGGTGGCCTGGTAATAAGGTTTCGGATTCGGAACCGGAGGGTTTCAGGTTCGAGACCCGATTCTACCGAAGAATCATCGTGTGAGGGGTCTCTTGCACGTGAAATCTGTCAGGCCAAACGTCCTCCTGCTGGTGTGGTGTGATGTGGAGGGGGGGGGTGCCAGTTCAGGTGTCGTCCTCGTCATCTGACCGTGGTTAAAAATTATGAGGTCATTCCCTAAATAGCCCTTGTGTTGCTTTGCAACGAGACGTTAATATAACTAAACTAAACTAAAGAGTCAAATCTTGTTTCAATCGATTTAGAAAAATGTGTCTAAAACACAAATTAGACTATCTAATACTATTGATGACATGCTTGGGATTAATCACCAAAAAACTCGCCAAGGATGTCAGTAAAAATGCTAAATTCATGCCAAAGGTTAATATTTCGTAACTATTGGAAGGGCATACCATACAAGGCGCTTTCTATTTTTATTAAAGAATAATCGAGAAAGTTTTGGGGAAACCAATCCCACTGGTTATTTAATTAGAAACTCAAGACACCTAGATACTTCATCAAGGGTTGCCTATCACCCACCATTCTCCATTGCCAAGAAATATCACAAAATAAATCTTTTGAGAGTGCCTCCAGCGCTGGCAGTTGAACAGATTTCCCCACTTCACTTAGCCAATTAATTTCATTGCTTTGCATTAACTGCTAATTAATATGAGCGATCAATATTTATTATGTAAATATGATTTTAAATAGCATTTTCTTCTATTTTTTTTTTTTTTTTTTCGTTTAAATATTGTTTCCCGAAGTTAATTGACATGGTTGATCTTCGATATGAAATACACACAACTAGTCGCCGAAGACAATGACTCCTTTTTACCCCCTTACTATTCTTGTGACGCTATTGTTGCGTTCTATTATTATTACTTTTGTTGCAATATATTTAATGTTAACTAATATTGAAATTCAAAACAATATAATATCTAACCAATGCATAACTATTTAAGAATTACGTAATAGTCCTATACATTATTTTAAAAAATGGAATAAGATGAATGGATGAATCAATGAGCAATAAAAAGTCGAAACTAGCCCCATTAATTCGGAACTTGGATTTAATACATACACATGCACATCTTAAAATGATGGCTTCACATGCCCAGCAAAACTGGTCTTAAAATCATGCAATAAGATCAGGTTAGGGTGTGTTGAGGTGCCAAATCTTTGAGTCAGATTTCTGCAAGATTATTGCGACCTTTCTGCATTGCACAAATATATTTTTTTAATTTAGAAATATTAAAACATCAATATCGAATCAAATTTCGAATTCGAATATCTTTAAGAATTTCTCTCTACATAATTCATACACATGAGACTAAGAAGTAAGTAACTTTTTTCTTACAATGAACTCCTGTTGATATGCCAGGAATATTCTGTATCTATTCTACACTTTGGACAAGCAAATGCTATTTTTCAAACAATTCTGTTTAAAGTTACTCAAAAAACATTCCGTTCATTATCACTAACCTTAGAATTTTCTCCATGGGAACGTTTTACTGGCATAGATCCAAGTTGATCACCTGATGTGTTGCGTAATGCCTCGCCTTATCGACAGCAAAATCCAAACGCCATTACCATTTTTCACGTCAAATACTGAGCATAACTGGTTTTAACTCGAAACTTTCAGCAGTCCATATAAATAAACGAAGAAAAGTTTAATTAAAATTTATTTTTACATCTATTCTGCAGTCAGCAGAGACAAAAATATAAAAAGAAATTCGAGCCTCTGGTAGCATATAATGTTTCAAACTAGTGATCGCCTGCTTTTATTATAATTATTATTAAATTTATCATAATTGAAGTTCAAAAGATACTGTAATAATATTTCGCAAAATATAGCTCAAAAAAATAGCTAGAGCAATGAAAAATAATGTTGTAAAGTGCACTTTAAGATCATTTTTTCAACTTCATTAACCCTTTGCACTCGGATGTCACTTTATTTATTTATTTTTAAAATTTTCATCGTTAAAAATACCTAAAGAAGAGCATAAAAATAGAGAATTTCAATTTGAAACAACATATATATATATATATATATATATATATATATATATTCTAAACTTTTATCTTAATTTAATCCATATTCATTCTAAAAAATATTCTCTTATTTCCTGATCCAATTCCACGTTATATTTTTAATTAATCCAAGAAAAGCTTTGCAAAATGCTGAATCGCTAAAAGCCGAAGCTGTTCCCATGTGCGTGAAACGATAAAATTTGCTGATTTAACAATTACTTTTTTAAAAAGGTCCCTGTGTTTTCCTTATCATGTGATCGATATATGTCTGAAATCCTTATGAGAATCTTTGTAATACAATAGATTGTAAACAATCTTTTTCCTAGCAAAATATAGTGTAAAATGCTATTGAAAATTAACTTCAGCATATTTTTGGCCATGTCTGCTTGTGCGAGCGTGTTATAAATACGTCTGCCTGTCTTCGGAAATGGAATAAATTGAATTTTAA
>JAPMOQ010044764.1:203477-217075 GCA_026543055.1 Argiope trifasciata
AAATGAATAAGAACCAATTAATGAAACAAATCCACAATACTATTTTCAAAGAATTATTTAAACAAAACAGAAGTAACCACAGAAACGAAACCAAAACCGGAATCGAAACTAAAAAATCATTACTGATTAAACAAGTTTTAAGAATTAAAATGTTTTTAAATCAATCATTGTATTTAGAGAGCGCAAATGCAGCTACAACTAAAATACAAATGAATATAAATTAATTAACAAAATAATCAATAGAAAAAAATAGTTAATAGAAAAGGAATCCGGCCTGAAAACTTCGTCAGGAGCCACTTTCAAGCAAGGATTCATAAAAAGGGATTTTTTCTGTGAGGCATCGATGGACAATGGTCAAAAGTATTGACATATATATATATATATAAAATTCAATATGTGAGAAATAAATGAATAGCAACAAAGAAAATGCATGTTACACCAGTAAAGCCCTTTAGACAACTATCTTAAAATAAGTAGTCTTTCTTCATTAATTAAGCTGAGTAATCTAATTGATTTTTAATTCTAACAGATGTTTCAATCATAGAAATAAAATTGAGTATTATCTTGAGTTTAGAATTATTACTTTATAAAAAGAAAAGTAATAATAAATATTGTCCCTCATGCTATACAAGTGAATTATTTAAGATATAAATATTAAAGAACATTAAATCCAAAATACAAACTAAAATTCAAGGTCAATAAAAAAATCTCCTTTAAAAAGTTAGATTCATACCAGATGTATGAGTAGCAAAATTATAAATATTATCCACTGAAATTGTTAAATGAAATAAAACAATGAAACTACACAGCTGTATTCTATAATAGCAGAATTCATTTCATTCAGTTATAAAAGAAATTCCCATTGATTCTGTATCTTCCCCCTTACTCTTTAACTAATAAGTCTTTTTATTTTTGAATATACCCTTAATGCCATACCACATTCCATCATACCTCTTTAACCATTTCTCTGCTCTAACCAGAGGCTCTCAAACAAGTTTATATTAATAATTTTGAATGCTTAGGTTAGCTTCAGAGCTTAATAAATAAAAATATTTGTAGGATTTATTTTTGATTTTTACATTTTTTATACCAGTATTAGTTCAATGATAAAAGAAATGAAAAGAGCAATGAAGTAATTTTGTAATAACTTAGAATGAAAATTAAAATCGCTTATTTTGATAATCAATGTTTTTAAGTTATATTTTTAATTATATTTCAAATTTTAAAAAATGAAACAAAAAACTCTTAACACTCTGAATTTTTCTGGATGATGTAGAATTAAATAACAAATGAAATTGAAGACAAAATATTAAGGTAATTAACATTTTTGTATTGAAGTGTTTTGATTTGCAAAAGTCTGGGTAACTAATTTATAATCCTGCAATATAACTACTAATGGATGGGCTAGTGGCAATCCATTATCACCTAATTATATAATAATAGTCTACACTTTTTTTTTTTTTTTTTTTTTTTTTTTGCTGACAGATTTTTAGTCTTGTACAAGCTTAATTTTTCACATAAAACTGAAGAAATAACATTCAATAAATTATTTTCCATTCATTTTAAGCACACATTTTTTTATTACCATTACTGATATCTCTTCACTGACATATTAACTACTAACTGGTCCAATATATTCATCCAGGAATACACATATTATAGGTAAGAAGCCACTTATTAAGAATCAAATAATACAACTATGCATAAAAAGGGTTTATAAAATAAAATTTCATTTTCAAATTAAGAATTTGTAATAAATAATTTTAAATAATGAAGGCAACATCACATCACGTTGATATTACTGTTCAAAAAGAAAAGAAATTAATTAAAAAAAATATTGATTATGGCATTGACACCTTTGAAAAGAATAAAGTAAACTACACTTACTTAAAGACAGCTGCCAAATAATAACCATTTTTCATAAATCAAACTTTTAAGAAAATGTAATATAATTAATTAGAACATTTTAATTAATACAAAATACATAAATATCGCAACCTGTTTAATAAAGATTAATTTAAAATTGTTCCATTGCTTACATTATATCTATATTATATATATAATTAATTTAAAGCATAAATTGTAGAATGTTGAAAAATTAGACAAGTTTGAGAACATTCTTGAAGTGATTTCTTTTTATATATATTATATACATATCTTAATGAAATATGAAAATCTTAAAATGAAAATACTAAAAAACTTCATTATTATTTTTTTTTTCTAATTTAAAGTGTGTAAATAATTTAATCTATTAAATGAAGACACGCTCAATAATTCATTTTTTGTAGTTATTTTGTATTTACAGGTACACATGACACTTGAACTTAAAACATAAAATGGCACAAACTAGTTAACACACAATAAAAATGTAATAAAACAATATTAACAATACATATTTTCATACAACAAGTTTCATTTTGAACATTACACTATAAAATTCTTATAAAGATATCTACATATATTTATTTATATATTCCTTATTTGTATTTATTATGCTAAAGTATCACAGATGATACCTTTGGCTAATTTACCAAATTCTGAAAGAGATGCTATACCTTGCTTCAAAATTTCTCTTTATACGTTCAGCATTCTAAAAATAATTACAGAGTTGGGTTTCACATACCTTATAACTGCCTTGAATCAATACAAAGAGAGCAAGAGAGAAAAAACAAACATCTCAAGCTAGTATCAGTAAAAGCATGTTGAAAAAAGTAGTGCTACATATATTAGATGAGAGCAAAACTCCATTCTCAGACTTAATTTGACACACAAATAGCAATATTTCATTTAAAAAACATATAATAATCTTCGAAATCCTATATTATATATATGTTACCGTGAAAGTCCGAAATCTGGAGAATGCCGACATTTGCTGGTGAATGTCAACATTCACGTAGTCGCTTGGTGTATGTCCGAAATATTTGCTAGATATCCTCATTTCTCACTTACACCGGCAAATGTCGACATCCACAATGCACTAATGGTGAATCTTGAATATGCGTTTCATCTCTCCGTATCCGGAGAGGAGAAATGCAGAAATGCATTTTTGCCTCTCTGTTGACCTTGTGTTCCAGCAAAACACAACGTGCTCTAGGCCGCACCTCTTTGTTGACGTTGCCTTCTGTTATCTCCTTTTCGAGCTCTTTAATCATCTTTTCAAATTCCACCAAAGCTTTCTGTGATTGTCGACATATACCGGCGATGGTCCGAAAGTGCAAGAAATGTAATCAATTGTACGGTCTTTCACCAACGTTTTTGGTATGTGTTGACATTCACCAGCGAATGTCGACATTCTCCAATTTCGGTCTCTCACAGTAACATATATATACACACACAAAATATAAAAGAATGAAATTTCTAAATTTTGTGCTTTAGACTCACAATTATGCACCCATATCAGAACTATAAAAGTTATCTCTTAAGCATCTAACTACATAAAGATACTAAAATATTCCAATAAAAGCATGATTGGTAATATAATAAATATAATGGGGATTTCCAAATAAATATCAATTATTATATTTTATATGGAGATATCAGTCTAGACATGTTCAATAGCTAATTTCTAAACATTTATTGATAAGGAAATATTTTCACAGTAAGAAAAATGCTGTAATTGATAGAAAAAATTACATTTTAATTTGTTTAAATCAAAACATGAATGCTGTAAATATTATGATACCTAAATTTTTATATAATCTTCTAGTCCTATAACCCAAATTTGGTAAAGTACTTTTGGCACATTGCCATTAAAAATGTGCCATTCTTCTGAAATCATAACTAACCAATTAACAAAACTTTGAATTGACTATTTTAATCTAAGAGCATAGAAATTAACTAACATGAAAAACTTTCTCAGGAAGTATATGCTTACCTCTAATGGTTTAAGAATTAGCTATTATGCCATAATTAGACAACATATCTCTGCTTCTTGCAATTTGAAAAATAAAAATAATAAAAAAAAAATCATGGAATTCAATGGAACAGCTAGGAAGAAGATGGCATGCTTGTTAAGGCACCTATACTTTAAAAAGGCACAGAAACATTAATTAATTAATTTAATTCATTGCATATTCATTCATAATTTAAGGGATGAACATTCTGACTCTAGAATTTTTAATATGCCCTAATAATTTAACACTTCAAAACAATTATTCTACAAGAAAATATCTGGCACTTAAGAAGTTCCTAACCGCTATTAGCTAAAAGCAAATTCTAGAAAACCTCATAAGAGAAATCACATTAAACAGCTTTCAAATCTTCTATTTCGTGTCCATTCATCACCAATAAATTTCAAAGAAGAGAATTAATTAAAAAAAGATAAAACTTTTAAGATAAAGGAGATTCTGATTTCTTTAATAAGTACAGATATAGTGTGGATTTAAGTTATCTTTACTCTAAAAATGATATTATTAGAGTCAATATAGGAAGAAGTGAGGCACAGCTCTTAAACAAGATGTTAAAAATGTATGGATTTTAGCTAAAGTCAAGTCTCTATATAGATCCTTTTTGACTGGATAATTTTGGAGGACAAGACAGGTTTTGACATTCTTAGTTATCCTTATACAGTTATTATATTCTTAGTTATCCTTATATAGTTATTATATTCTTAGTATTCCTTATATAGTTATTATATTCTTAGTTATCCTTATATTAGAAGGTATGTTATCCTTAGTTACCTTATTCTCTTTCAATGGATCACACATTGCAAAGAGAAAACTAGTTGATATCTAGGCCAAGACTGATTTTGTTAAAATAATGCATGAAGAGAAAAGTCATTTTCTCTGAATTCTCCTCAAATAGAAATACATGAGCTTTGATAAGCTCCATAGAATTATGCGTAGTACTTAGGCAGAGGTTCTGAAGCCATCAATAGCAAATTTCTATTAAAAATACTCAATTGAGAAAGAAGATGACTCCCTCACTATTTATAAGTGGAAAAACTAATGTGCTCATCTTCAAGTAAGGATGGAAGCTCCTTCCAGCATGTCATTGTAATAAATAAGAATGGGCCTCTTCCTCCTCCCATATTCTTAATTTTTTTAAATTTCACCAAAAATGATGTTTTAAAGAATCCAGGTTTATTAATTGATTTTTAAGAAATTTTTTAAATTTTTGAAGATGATCTTACAAAACTAGACAATCATGAACCTATTAGTTACAACAACAGGTTCATGAAATTTCTTTATTGACAGAACCATGAAATAAAAAATAAACTAAAATAATAAAAAGTTTGCATCAAAACGAAATTAGATCTTTTTGATTCAAAAACTTTGAATAGGTGGAAAATTAATAGTCAAATTAAATAAACCAAATTCAATACCCTTTTGAATAAATGACAAATCTCTAAATCCTGAATTTGGTATTCATATTATAATCATATCTAGCTAAACTATTGAATGTAAGCACTCACATAAGATAAGAAATGAATATACTTATTTCAAATATGCAAAGAAAGCAAGAGAGGATTGAGAAAATCAGAAATAACAAACAGTAAAATTTCATGCTCAGTAATGAAATTAAATCTATTAATGACATAATAAATGCAATCATCATAACAACATTTCAACTCTCTAACTATGATAAATTAACAAATATAGAATCAGACCTAAGCAAAAAGCAATAAGAATGTCTGATCGGAGCTAAAACTTGATGCAAAACATGAACATTTGTCATTTTTTAATTGCAGTATTATAAAAGAATTTTTATTTAACTGATGAAGGTTTATAAGATCTTCATAAAACAGAGGTCCAATATAAAAATATTAAAAAATTCAAGGCAGCTTAGCTGACTGATATATCAAAGACACATAAAAATTTTAAAATTCTTATCACCCAACATCTGAATTATCACAGTAGAGCTTCTAAAGTTTGCGATTTAAAACCCCAAAGATCTTTAAAAGAATCTGAATATAGTAAGCAATTCAGATTGATCAATTATTTTCTTGAATAGGTAGGTTCACAGAAATCTTGCACAAAAATGATTTTTTGTGAAGTTATAAAAATGAGTCAAATTATAAAAAAGAATTCAAAAAAAAAAAAAAAAAAAAAAAAAAAACTTAACAGAAAATGAATAATCATTATTCAATAAATATTCATAGAATCGCATATATATGCATGCCATAAAATTAAATGAAAAATACCTTACAATGCATAGTAAAAAATTATAGCTAATATTTTTTGTTCCATTTTTAAATACAAGTTTTTTAAATTTTTATTTATCTTTGCTTCTCACTATGCCACTTTAATTTAAATGCAATCGAAAACCTTATACTGTATGATGAAAAATCAATAGAGCCTTTTATAGAATTCATTGTCCAGAAATATATTTCCCTCACAAACTTTAAAAGCAGTACCATGTCTTCTGTAAATTGAAGCATTAAAAACACATTTTCTATCTTAATACTAAGAGATTTAAAAGCACTGATATTGCTTGAGTAAATGAGTGAGATACCACAGTGAGTATTGGTGCCCTTTGAGTAAATTCTATGATGGCGGTTCAGATTTCATGGGAATGGGGGATGCTGTGCCAGTCTGGCTGCTGGCATCAACTGCTTCGTTTGTATGCACCACTGGGAAGAAACGCTCTAAAAAATTTTAAAGGCATTAAGAAAAAACCATAGGTTGATTTTAATAACAAGATTCTATAACTAAGCTATATTCAGAATATAATGATGATACAGCCGCTAAGTAAACTAACTAAGCCCAATGCTTCAAATCCGAACCATAATAAAAAGACATATATTTTTAAAAAAAGTTTTCAATAAGATAAGAATTATATTTCATGTTGCTAGAATCAATAAATGTACTACTTAAATAAATATAGAGTATAAATTTTTAAAGACCATTCACTTACTCATATTAAGTAACATAAGCTGAACACAACATATTAAAAAATAAATAAATTAGTCCACTATTTTGTTGCCATAACAGACCAAGTTATGACTATATTTTATCATTTCAAATTAATAAACAGATTATTTGAAAGCACGGTTTGTTTTAATTTGTGGGGTCTTATATATGAGAGTATGATCAAAAACAGTGATATTCAAAAGTTATCAACTTTATCCGTTTTGTTCACAAAAGAATAAAAACTTTTATATAAAAAAGAATAAAAAAATAGAGATACTCAAAAGTTCTCAACTTAATCCATTTTGTTTGCTGAGTGGGAACTTTTATAAAAAAAACCCATCATAAATAGAGATATACAAATTTTTCATATGCATAATGAAGAAATGTAAGAAGAATATAACAGAAGTAAGAAAGCTTTTTATTTTTATTTAAAATGCTAGCATGTAAAGAATATTTTACTAAACATATGAAGAAAAATATGACTGTATGTTGATTTGGTAATTTTTTCAGTAAACTATTTATATTGATTCAAATTTTTTCTTCTTCTTTTTTTAACTTCATGAAGGACATTTTCCCAATTGGAAGTTAATCTAATAGTTTTCTAATAGTCTACTAAGTTAATCTAATAGTCCATCTCCAATAGTTTTGAATTTTTTTTTTAATTGGTCTAAAATATATCCTGTATAAAATGGTGAAAAATAAGCTGCTTTTATATTTAAAAAACTTAAAATTCTTCAAATCTTCCCTATAAATTTTATGAAACAAAGGGCTTTAGTGAGAGTTTCATGGCAATAAGTCCAATTTTTACTAATAATAAATATATTTTTTTGCATAATATATATATAAATTAATTGTTGCTATTACTGATAAATTAAAATATTACATCAAAGAAAATAAGTTTATATACCTTTTACTTTCCACAGGCAATAATTGAATACACTTTATATCAAACTCAAAAAATTACTGACAACTAAAAGGGAAGAAAAGCTCCTAGCAATTTAAAAAAATAAATAAATTTTCATAAAATATTTATAACTTTTTGAAAAAGCCATAAAATTGAAAAAAAAATTGCTCTTTTTTAAAAAAAAAAAAAACCCTGAAATTGTAGGATTTTGTAATATTTGATACGAAATATTCTCCTTTCAGAAGTTTTTATACTATATGTTATATAAATAATATATGTTTTTACATAAGTTTTTTATATATATATATAGTATCCAGTGCTTCTTTTAAATACATTTTTTGCTTTCTCATATATAGCATTTACACTACATAATTACAAACACTTTATTCAAAATGTGATTTAATTTGTTTCTTAGTATTTCATATTTTACTAACAAATACTAAATTATAATAAAGAATGAATTAAATGAGTTTTTAATGAGAGATACAAAAGTTTTACACCACAAAATTACAAATGTTAAAAATGTGGTTTCAATTTATTTCTCCTTACTTCAGATTTTACAAATATTAAAATATAATCTATACTTATAATAAAGCTCAATGTGTGTGTGTGTGTGTGTTGGCGCTCTACAGACCAGACCGTTCGACCTACAGCTACCAAATCTGGTACATGTATACCTTGGAGCTTGGGAATGTGCACCTCAGAGCCCTTTTTTCGAATTTTTAATTAGAATTTGAATTAATTAAAATTTAAGCGAAATTTCGACAATTTTCCGCTATAACTTCCGAAAATATTATCGCACAAACATGATTTTTACATCAATTTAAAGATTTAAAAATTAGCTTTCTAATGGCATCTTTGTTTTAATGTATAACTTAAGCTTCTATTTTTAACGAATTTTTAAAGAAATATTTTAACCATGTTTTACAACAATATATTTCGGACAAAACAACAAAATTTAATCTGCACGAGCACGTCAAGGGGGAAAAATTAGGTTTTATCAGCATACTGCCATCCTATTGACGGAAGTTCAAACTAAAAAAAACAACTATCATTACAAATTAAATCTAAAGAAATGCAACTTTTAGCACGTGACTGGATAAAATAAAATAAATATAATATGTGACATTTTCTAAAATAAATAATGAATGAACAAAGGGAAAAAAATAGCTTTTATTAAACTGGTGAAATCAAACTGACAGAAGTTCAAATTAAAAAATAAATTAACTATGACTGCAAATTAAATCGAAAAAAAAAAAAATGTAACATTCACCACGTGATTGGATGAAATTAAATAAATATTAAATGTTATGTTTTCTAAAAAAGAAATACAATACAAAGGTTTCTATGATCGTTTGCAACATCTATATCTTAAATTTAGTAAATCAGTGTTACGAGACTTTTGAAGTTTAAGTATATCTGGAAGAGAAATTATAAAGAGAGCAAGGCACATAAGTATTTAATTGAAAATCTTATACCCCATTACTCTTGGCGAACCATCTGGTCGCCAAAGGCGTCTAGTAAAGAATAAATTATAGTTTTTTACTGATATATATACAAATTTTATTAGCTAATGTAAAATGAAGCAGGATGATCATATGATATTGTTAAATTGCTTTTCAACTGGATTTTTTTAAACACACGAATAAAATGCATTTTTATGAACATAATAACATTTATATGATCAAACATACTCAAAATCTTTAAAGTTGGTAAATAATTTACAATTAAGATAGTACAGCAATAGAATTAATTATTAGAGAAAAATACATAAAATAGTAATGACTAAATTTTGAAATGTCATTACATTTCATATCAAGTGATTATATTTTTCTTCCACTAACATTTTATTTCAAATAATACTTTAAAATCCGAATTTTAAAAATACTTAAGAGGTAGAGCAAAATCTATTAATTCTAATAAGGATCTCACAATGGAAAGTTGAAATACAACATTCATTAACAAGAAATTGACTAACACTTCACTTTATAAGTAAAATGATAATTTCAAATAATTTGCATTTGATTCTATTTCAGAAAAAATGCTGCTGTTTTTGCATTTCTCAATTAAAAATGGTAAAATAGACCTGGATATTGTTTTAGTTGAATTATGGTACAACCATTGTATTATAAAAAAGTTAAATGCTTAATCATTTTCATTAGTTTGGTGATGACAAAGTTCTCAATGAAAGAATTTCATTAAAATATTTGAGCTGAAACCTCTAAAAATTCAATTCAGACTATGCATAACATATTTTCAAAGATTTATACTTAAGAATAATGTTTTCAACTATTTTTTTTTTTAATTAAATAAATTTTCAGGCTGAAATTTCAGATTTGTAATACTTTTGTAAACAATTTTTTTGTACACCATTTGTTTGATAACTCTTAAGAAAATATCTTACCTATTATGTGAGGTGGATCCGAGTCTGATGTACTACAATGCATTAATCCAGCCATCACGCTGTAATCAATGTTGTCATCAATAGAAACAAACTGTCCACTCCACCTGGGGATGGGGGTCGTGCGAGGAGTGGTTCGAGGTGTTGTCACAGGTGACGTGAACATAGATAAACTAGTTGGGCTTATGACACCACTCAAAGGACTGATGTTAGGATATGAAAACAACTGAAATATGCAAAGCCATTAGGCATTTTCATTTTCAAAAAAAGATTATGTTAATTAATAAGTCTATTTGAGGAAGGGGCAAAATGGAGGTGTTTTACAATTTATATCATATTATATAATAAGATTATCATAAAATAAGAAAATTTAAGTAGGTTAAGCTGATTACATTTCACAATTCTAGAAATTTCATTAGATAATAAAAAGAGTCCAGAACACTCAACAACAAAACAAAAATCATAGAATTACTAATTTGAGAATTTTAATAAAAAAGATTATTTCAAAAAATATTTTGAGACAAAAAAAAAAAAAAAAAAAAATGGTGCTTCTTACTTTATATTAAATTACTCTGTAATTATCTCAAGAATGTCATAAAATAAATAAATAAAATGATAACATATAAATTACATGAAAATACTTACCTGTGCTTGTGGGTGTATGTGTGCAAAAGTATGTTCTGATCTGACTAGAGTAGTAAAAGGACTATTGAGAATGGACCGACTCAAAGGCGGAGTTTCTGCATTACTCACAATTGGTCCTGTTGAGAAATCATACATAAATAAAATTAAGAAACAAATAAAATTGACTTAAGCTAATAGGAGGAAAAAAAAATTTTTCCTCTACTAAAACAAACAATTCATATTTATAAAAACAGAGCACCTATTCCAACCGTGATCCAACAGCTAGTTTTTTAACTACCTGAAATAAGCATTTAATTCCTGTTGGAAAAATACACTAAATAATATGAAGAATTATATTTCACATTAAATCAGCATTTGTACCTCTGAAAAATTATGATGCCTAAATTTTTATGTTACTTCGTCTTATTAGTCACAGATAATAAAACACACATTTTTATCATAAAACAAAGTTCCATTACATATAACAGAGTTATGAAATTTTAAATATCATTACTTTAAACATGATTACTCTGAGAAATATATGCCAATCAATATGTGGCATGTTCCCTAAGTAGTTATTGATTGGTTCAAAATAATTAAATCAATAACTTCTTACTACATCTGCAAAATAACAGAACATTTTAAAGTGATACTTATAGCTCTTAATACCCTTATTAAAAATATATTTCTTAAACCAAAGTCTATATGCCTTAACTCTTTTGCAACCGGCATGTTATATATGCAACAAATATAAATGTCTATCACAGCTAGGCATAAGTGTTGCATTATGAATAAAGTAATTGGTGGCACAGATGAGAATGATGATTTAAGGAATAATGATCTAAGGAATTAAAAAGCAAAATTTTGAGTGATTTTGATACAAATATTTTATTAGAATCTAAGCTCACTGCATACTCGGCTTTTATTTATTTTATATTGTATTTATGAATTTTTAAATATTTATTTTGGAGTTAATTAATGTGTTTTGTCAATTAAAACTTCAGAATAAATTGAATAAGGCCTCTGAAAATTATTTCATACATAAATGAGTTTTTTAAAAACATATTTAAATGTAAATTAAAAGAAAAAGATTACTAAATGCTAATTTTAATGTATATGACAATTGAACAAATAAGCTAAATATGAACAAAAAATTATAACATTACAGCTTTAATTTTATTTCTTATGATTTTTTATATATGTTTAAGTAGGCTTAGCAACACAAAACTCCCAACCAGTGGGATGATTCCTTCCACGTACACTCTGTCCTATCTTGAAAGGGTTAAATGACCAGACAAAAATGTAATTACATTTTTTTAAATGTCTACGTAAAGAAAATTTATCTGTAAGAGTATTGGTTCAGTTAAGTCTGAAAAATATTTGGCATAATCTTTCATTTCAGTAGGCATTAAATATTTATACTTTTCTCAATGTGTTGACACAAATATGAAACTATAGAATATCAACTGAGTGGATTCCACATTAATGACAAACCATAGTCAAGACTGGTATTCTCTAGATACCCACTTTAAGATTACAATGTGAATTACAAATGTAAGATAGAATGTTTATTTATCTTCAATTCTGAATGTAATGAAAATTAAATTTTTAATTTTATGTAAAAATTCCAAAACAGGACATAATGAAATATCTAATAGCCCACTGACCCGAAGATGAACTAGGAGGTGATAAAGGCTGATCTGAAATATCATCTGTCACTGGACTGCTACAGCGAGGATCATTGTCATTTCTCATTGGGTGGCATCTGGGATCGTCATCATGTAGGGGATTGCAATGGGAGTCTTCATCTTGCAATGCTTGACATGGAGGATCCTCATCTTGTATGGGATGGCAGTGGGCATCATTGCCTTGGATTGGATGGCAGTGAGAATCCTCATCTTGTAAGCCATCATTTGATTTAGGTGATTGAGGTGATGCAGGTGGTGGTGAAGGAGAGACAGAATTCAAATCTTTGAAAAAAAACAAAGTCTTGTATTGATTTCATGATTTATTGATAAGCAACATAATTAAGCAACTGTAAAAGAAATTTTAAAGTTTGTAAACAGTTATATCATACACAATATGAAATAAGAATCTATATACATATTGATTTTTATTTGTCAGTCCAAAAAATTTTGCATCTGCCAAGGGAACAATAAGGTATATAATGGTACTGTAACAAACATTCAAAGTTAATGTTTATAACTCCAATAAATTAAGCGTATTTATGACCCTCATGATAATATTAGTAACTAATTTATAAGGATCTATGGGTACTGCTGTTTCATTAACACTATGTAATCTGGCCAGCAAGAACTTACTATTTCTTTCACAGCTTGAAAGAACTGTATCAACTTTTTTTTTTTTTTTAATGTTTTGAAAGTGTATAAAATAATTATACTCTGCTTAAAAATGCCATAGCTTCTTCTTCTTCTTTTTTTTTTTTTTTTTTGAAGCTTTGAGCATTTTAAGTAGAGGAATCATACCATACCTTCACAGATCTTATGCAGTAATTAAAATAATACTTTAATTCCTTATACTATAACGGAAATAAACTGACAGGCATACTTATTCAGATTAATTATGCTAAGAAAAAAAATTAAGCAAATAATTTATTTTTTAATTTGAAGAGGAAAATAGTAGCAGTATAACTGTAATGTTACATCATACTGTTACATTTTGTGCAATGCAATTTTATTTTACTGTTCTATACTTCTACTACTTTTTGTGCTATATACTACATGATTTAACATCTCAATTTTTGATCCTATAAGACTATAATCTACTAATATATTACAGACCACTATAATATTCAATA
>JAPMOQ010044764.1:242075-257712 GCA_026543055.1 Argiope trifasciata
GATTAAAAATTTCCTCGCTATATTCCATAATACGGGATAAGTAACGGGTATGTTGCAAAGAAGCCAGAATTGCTGATATCCGTTTTTAAACTGAACCTTAAGTTCTTCGTTTGTACTTAGTTCTGTCAGTTCCTCTTGTATTATGACATTCGTTTCTTCTATGTCACCATATGGATTAATTATCCATGGTGGTATAACCGTAGTCAAAATATCCTCAAACCTAGATTCAAAAGCAAATAGGTACTATCAGTGTATGTGTTGAGATTTACTATCGTGGATCCCCATTTTCATTTCATGGACCCCCAAATTTTTTTTTCGCTGACGTAGACCCCTTGTAGGTTGTCATAGACCCCTAGGGGTCGATATAGACCACTTTGGGAATCACTGAAGTAAACAATGTAATTTAAATCAGCAATTATTAGAAAACGTGGTAGTTCAAAAATTTAACCAGTTACAGGCATGGAATTTGACTTATTATCTTTTCACCAAATTTGCAGGTTTCTTTTAAATTTTAAGTGAAATCTATTTGCAGTGACGTAACAAGAAAAAGTGGTCATTGGGGGAAAATATTTTTTATGCCTTGAGTCGTTATCACTGTCTCAGTAAAAATAAATAGCAATTGAGGCAACCTATTAATTTTTGCACCCCTCTATCATATTTGATTTTAAAAGGTGGCATAAATCCACTGATCTTTTGTCTACATGGCGTCCTTTTAGAATGGTACCAATTGATCTATTTCTCCCACCCCATAGTCTCCTGATCGCTATGTTTCTGCCTGTTTGTATACCTGTATCCATGTAAACAATATAATTTAAAGCAACAGTTGTTTGAAAACACGATAGTTCAAAAACTCAATCAGCTACAGGCACGAATTTTGTTTGGTGATCTTTTCACTAAATTTGTAGATTTCTTTCAAATTTTCAGTGACTTCCATCTATGAGAAGTCTACCTGTTTCCGGTGATAAATTTATTTAAGTGGCGTCAAGAGCAGAAAAATATTCCTTATGTTTTCAGTCGTTATCACTGTCTCAGCAAGATTAATAGCGATCGAGTCATATTATTAATTTTTGCATCATTTCATTATATTTGATTTTAAAAAGTGGCCCGAACCCACTGATGGTTTTTCTACATGGCGTCCTTTTAAAGTGGCCCCGAAGGATCTATATCATCTCTATCCCCAGCCTCTGCCTGTTAGTTTACATGTATTGACGTAAATAAAATAATTTAGAGGAAAAATTGTTTTGTTAATGAAATTAAGCTCATAATATCATTAAAATTTTAAACAGGTGTGAAATTTTAGATCTAATCCTTCGAAAATTTATATTTGTCGGTTTTTATATTAGAGCATGCATTTTCTGTAACTTGAAAACACATTTAATTAGACAAATTAAATTTGGGGCTTGCTTTTGTCATCGACATCAGAAATTTATATCAAATTTTGGATTTAATGGTTGAAAAAAAAACCATACAAAAAATCCAAATCCAATTTCCTGCTTTCTCGTACGAAACACAAAACGTAATATATTATGATAAGATATGAGAGAAAGGGATAATATTCGAATTGGGTTTTGAAATTATTTTAGATTTAATCTCTTTAAAAAACCCACATAAAATACAAATCCAACTTTCTCTTATCTTATGAAAATCAATACGTGACATATTATACCAATACATTGGTGAGGGGAAAAACACTTGAATTGAGTTTTGAAATTATTTCAGATTTGCTCTCGTGGAAAACCCCACAAAAAATGCAAATTTAGCTTTCTGTATTCTGTTATGAAACACAATAAGCGATATATTATGATATAACATGGGAGAAGGGGATAATATTCGAATTGGGTTTTGAAATTATTTTATATTTTATCTCTTAAAAAAACCCTACAAAAATACAAATCCAACTTCCTGTATTCTCTTATGTAACACAGAACGTGACATATTATGCTAATATATGGGTGAGGGGAAAAACACTTGAAATTGAATTTTGGAATTATTTTAGATTTAATCTCTTGAAAAAAAAGTATACAAAAAATACAAATTCAACTTCCTGTATTTTCTTATGAAACACAATATGTGACATATTATGCTAATACATGGGTGAAGGAGTGAACACTCTTACTGGGTTTTGAAGTTATTTCAGATTTAATCGTTGGAAAAAAAAATCTTCAAATTCAACTTCCTGTATTCTCTTATGAAACATAATACGCGACATATTGTGTTACTTTATGAGAAAGTCAAGGAGAAAGTACTCCAACTGGGTTTTAAAATTATTTTCGTTAACGTATTTTTGTAAAACATTTAGAAGCATTGCACTCTCAAACACGCCGCAAACCACTTAAACCGTCTCCTCTAAATTTGATTAAATTATCTCAGACTTCGTAACAACCCTCATTACTTTTAAGCACTGATCATATTAATCCTGCCAAGATGCCGTGAGTGTACCTTCTTAATATATCTCGCGGCCTTTCTTTGCCAGTTTTGCATGCATTATAGGCGAAGCCAGCGATCCGTTCAAGGTAGAGGATTCCCACTGCTCATGAATGTGAGTCATTGCCAGAAGTCGAATTTTAGAATGCTCCAGAGTGACACACAAAGACAATGTTGCCGCCAGATTTAGGTAGACAGCGCGGTTTGTGCCAACCTGTAAACAAACGAATCCATAAGAAAAGGACAGGAAAGATGGTTGCGTTCGCAAGAGATACCCTCTTTTACCGATGTCACGCTAGAAGATCTGATATGAGTAACGAGTTCTTCGCCAAACAAAGAAGCAGATGCCAAGCTCGCTGTAGGAGATCTCGTCTCTACAAGCAAAACGAAAAAGTGGCACTCACCGATTGGCAACAAATTTTGATGATGAGACAAGAGATTTGGCGATAATTTAAAAACATGTATAGTGTCGTCATTGTTATTGTTTGTCTAATTATTTTTTTTTAAATCTAAAAGTGGCGTATGCCAAAATAATTGCCGGCTGCAAGCCAAGAGTAGTTTATATCATAAGAGCGAAGTGGCTCAGCGTTATTAAATGATTCTTCTTAGTTGGTCATACAAAAATGAAATTCGGGCATTGATCCAAGACTTGGGATAGACTCCATGCAGAATGTGACTCAGCTTATTCAAGTGTTGTGGCAAAGTAGTGTTTTGCAACATATCCCATTCTGGCATGGAAGAAACGAAGGGTTAAAATGTGAGCCTCAAACTTTAGAAAAACGTTCAAATAACGTTCAAACTTTATTTGAACTTAGGCAACCTATAAAATGAGGGAGTGGGTCTATAAATGAAACTTTTATTTTTTATTAAATTTCTACCCATCATAATGAAAACTGAATTGCAATATATGCTTAATCAGAATTATAAAAATGTTATTAAGTATATTAATGAATTATCGATGTTAAATTATGAGTTAAGGAATATTAAAGAAATTAATGTTCATCCTTTTTTGTGCATTAAATGACATTTTATTAATTCAGAAATTAAATATCTATTGATAGAATTCTTTAATCTTTGGTGATCAGTTGGTTTCTCAAGAATTTTAGATGAGTTTAATTTCAGGTAAATCTCTCATACATAACCTGATGATCATGATTCTTCCAAAAAATATTTTTAAGCAAGAAATTTAGACAGACATTAAAGCCGGGTTATTTCTGCAGCTTTACAAATATTCAGTATATTATATGCATGAAGCTTCCAAACGGAATTAAGTCTCATGACAGCATAGGGCAATTAAAAGGTTTTTATATAATTTATTTCACATTAACCACTGCTTTTAACTGTAATGCAATTTCATATCCCGACTCCTCGTAAAAGATCCACAAAATTAACGCAAGATTTGAATTTGCAACCACTCGTCCTGTAAAGTGGTGGCAACCCTAAAAAGACCATTTGACCATTTACCATCGGATTATACTTATTATTGCCTAATTTGCAACAGTGAAAGAAAATCAAACTTATGATGGAACAAAGAAAACCGTTTGAATTATGCTACAGCAATGGGATATCTAGAGTTTAAAATTATGCAATAAAGATAAATAAGTAGTGAAAATTTAGAAAAAATTACTTTAAGCTTATATTGGTGTGCATAAAGTGTTAAACATTTGAATTTTAAAATAATATAATGATCTTTCGTATAATGATAGAAATGGCCATTAATTTAATTAAAATTGCAGAAAAAAATCACACTCACTGGAGAATTTTAATCTTTCAAATGCCACATCTGAGAAATTTGGTAGCTCTAAATGAAACTATAAATTATCACAACCGCATATACATTCTTCTCGATTATTAGCAGATATAGACGTGTTAATTCTGGTTATCTACGTGAAAATGCAGAAACATGATGATAAAGTAGAAATAAAATTTTCTTTATCCGCAGGGGGCTTGAATTTCGGTCGACGGTACTCAAGGCTTTTACATCGATCCTAAATTAGAATGATTATTTAAAAACATTTAGAAATTTTTCTACTTTTGTCTTCCTTAAATAAATTTCAGAAAAAGTAGATAATACTATTGGGTTGTTCGGAAAGTCATTTCGTTTTTTTTTTTTTTGTCAAAATGAAAAGAAATTTTCGTTTAATGAATAAATTATTTATTAAATTATAAAATTGCCATTCTGGTCTAATACCTTTTGCCATATTTTTGGTAGTAACATGATTACACGCTCATAAAAGTTTTGGTCTTTGCTGTAAAAAAAACTGATCGAGGTGGTTTTTGGCCTCCTCATTTGAAGGAAAAATTTTGCAAATCAGTTCTGGTACTGATGTACTGTTAACACATCTTCTCCACACATATTGGCTAATTTATTTCTGGCTTGACAGCATTTTTACCTTTTATATAGCAAAAAAGAAAAAAATGACGAAAATGCTGTTTATTGCTCTCCATATTTAAAAGGGCACCATCCAAAAACTACTGCGAAGAATCAGCTGCACTTTTTCACACTCAAGCCTTGCTATATCAGCTCTTAAAACATAAAATGATTTTGCGGTTTAAGTATGAAATTGGGTGCGAAAAATACAATTAAATCCTCTGTCGGGAAAAAATGAAATTACTTTCCGAACAACCTAATAAAATCGAATATAATTTTTTCGCAACTGATTTACAATGCTTCAGATTGCACTTAAATTATTTTATTGAAATATCAAAAGGATTTAATTTAAATTTTCAAAGTGAGTTTCATGAACCAGTTAAGTGCTTAGTCTATTTTAGATTTTCTCGATATTTATGATTATTTATTCTTCTAGATTCTGTTCTCTAATGAAAAAATAAACAATACCCAATCACATTTTAATATATACTGAAATAAATTTTAGAATATGTTAAGCAATTTTTAACAATATGCTTATTTAACTTAACTTGTTTTATGATTGCAAGATGAAATTTTGCAATCGATTGAATTTCCTCGTTATTAAAGGTTTGATTTTCTTTGCACCCGTGAATTTTTAATAACAGTACACTAATTTAATATCTATCAAATTTAATTATTAATTGAGAATTAATAACTGTCATTTTAATATCTATGAAATTTAATTATCAATTGAATATCTACCTAGTTTTAATATCTACAAAGCTTAGTTATGAATTAATTAGTAAACTAAATTTTCACTCAGTACTTTGGTAACACGTGGCAATGAGTTTGAGAAGTTATTGATATCAATGTGAAAAGTAGAAGATAATTAAAAATTCTCTATTTAGTTTAAAAATAATATTTTGTTTCATAAAAATAATTTTAAATTCAATTTCCGGTCAATAAATTACACTTTTTTTGCAATAAGGGGATATTTAAATTTTGAAAATTCTTATCAGTTTCTCTTGCATTCCTAAAGCGCTAATTCATCAAATGATTGATGCACTGTTTGATTTATAATAAATTTGTCTATAGTAAGATAGATATTTTTTATAGGTTCTGAAATTTTTTGATTGATTTTCACTCACATTTTTTATTCAATAAAAGCTTGAAACTATGTTTAGATATTTATTGTCGATGCTTATACAATATTTTAAATTTTCTGTTGAATATAACTAATTAAATATAATTAAATTTACAATTTAAGAAAATTGAACCATCTGTTTAATGAATGATTGATGAAATTGATTTTAAAATACTATAATAACTCTAAATAAGTCTGTGATTGCTTTCGTTTTCTCGAGGATAAATCAATGCTTAAAAAAACCGTTGAATCGATTCAACGATCTTTTTATTTCAATTTTTTACCAATACCATGACGATGAATTAAGATATAGTGAATCTATGATCACAATTAATTATCAATTTCGATGTTTATTAGGTTTTTACCGGAACTTTTGTCTGTAGAGCAGTTCTTTTCATCCTATCTTTTGAAAATGAATATAAGGATAGAATTTCATGAAAAAGTTGCAGCTTTTGTCTTTCATTTTTTGTGGAATTGCCACACGACAGTTTGGAACAGGTGAACGAAGATTACATGAATTAAATATTTGCATGAGTTCTTAAAAGGCGGGCGTTTTCCCTTCCTCTCTCTCTCTTCTTCATAATTTTTATAAAAATTCTGTAAAGATCTTGTCATATTTTAATGCATTAAAATACTTGCTTTAAGCAGATCAGTTTGGAATATTTTTTTCTTCTCCTCTAAATTGAAAAATTCAAGCAAATCATTAGAGAGAATCATAAGAGAATTTATGAAATAAAAGATAATGAAAGAATTTTGCATCATTTATTGTCAAATCTGTTTACATTTCAAAATAAGAGAATTTATGAAAGAAAATATAATGAAAGAATTTTGCATCGTTTATTGCAAATGTATTTACAATTTTAGCAATGTTTTTATGTTCGATTCAAGTTTAACGAAATCATTTTAAAATAATACATATATATTTCGAATACAATTATATACTAAAATTAACGAATAAATATATAATTAAATGAACGAGTATTAATGCTCTAAAAATGGCTAGATTGAATTATGTTGAAGACTTTGTTCTGAATTTGAACATTGAGTGAAATATTAAATATCTAGCACCAAAAGTTCGAAATTCAAGTGAATTACTTCAGTCTGAATAAAAGTCAAATGTTTATGACATGATTCTCTTCCCGGATAAAACAGCTATTCTTTCTCGATTAGTTTTACCCGAACATTTAGAAAAAGCAGCTGCGTAGTTGTGCTAGAAACATAAACAAATACGTGAGATAGACTAAATTGTTAATTAAATATAGATAATCAATGGAAGGAAAGTTGGAAATAGTTGCAAGATATTTGTGAAATGTCATCGAATGGATCTACTCATCAAGTAAGAATTTTATGTCTTTATTATTGCAATTGATAAAACTACATAGGATTATAAATAGAAGAACGTTGGGAAATTTGGGTTACCTGACTTTAATACCTATGGCGTTTATTCTTATAGAAATGATAAGAATTTGATATTAAATTGTAATTAGTCATTTTTTATATACTTATAAACTGTATAACAGTTATGAAAACGCAAGAACGAATTTTTTTTATTGTGCCAACATCGAAATCGGAAATCGTTTTCAGTTTCTCAGAAACTTTTTCTAGATTAAGCAGATTTTATTTATGTCTTCCTTTATTATTTTCAGAAACCTCTCCACGAAAATCGAAAACAAATTATGTATAATAAACAAAATTACTGCCTAATAACAATGGAAATATTTTGTATAATCTATTGTTTTATACTCTTTTTCATTCTAGAATTATTCTGAATGGATTTGCTTAGACTTTTCTCTAATATTTTTTTCAACTTTTATAGGAAAATTGGTTTAAGAATACCATGATTATCAATTAATTTTAGCTTAATAAATTAAAATTTGAATTTTTTTATTCAGTTTGCTAAGAAGTTCACAGTTTGTAAATTTTAAAATATAGTATAAAAAAGTTTAATTTCATTTTTCAAATAGAGGAAAACTTAGAAATATTTGAATTATTCCGATAGTTAAATTTAACATCAGTACAACTTCATTATGCAATACGATTAGGAAAGTTTACAAAACTCACATGCAAATGTATATTAATTTAATGAGTCTTTGTGCGAAACATTTTAAAGTGAAACCATGATACATTTGTTGTAGATTTGTTTTCTGTTCGTATGTTCTAATTTTATTAAAACATCACATCCTGTTGATATCACAACCCTTTAAAATAAGACTTGTCAGGATTCAGAACTGAAATAAACAGAATCTGAAACTAACTTTTTTTCAAAAATTTTTTTTTGAATAAACTAATTCATTTTTCAAAAAACTTAATATGCTTTTTAAAATGACTCAATTTCTCAAATCTCAATTTTTTTATATTATCGAAATTTCATTTTAGTTTTCTGAAGAGCCCAACTTATTAAAATACTAGCCACCGTTGCCCACCAGCTGGTTCACCATGAGTAATGCGTTCTAAAATTTTCAATTAAATCACATATTCATTAGCCTTGAAGTGATTCCGGGCATTGATTGGCCTGAAATTAATATTTTCTTTAAGATGATAGACGGAAAGTTCTAAAAGAACACGTTTTCCTAATAATATTCTTTAATTTTATAAATCAGTAAGTTTTAATTATTGATTTAGAAGACTGATTGACATAGTAACTTTTATTTAAAATATTAATAAAAATATTTTGTAAAATATGGCTCACAGAGCAAAGTATGAAGAAATGCAAAACTCATTATTCATAAATGCATTGTTTGACTCAAGCTACATACAATGTAATTATTTACTTCATTTAGATCAAATTAATAGTATTAAACAATATATATGCCTATTAATAATATTTTACACCGGAATTTGAATGCATATCCTGTATAAATAAAGATAATTTATTGAATTAATGATTTAAATTTTGCCAACGATCATAAGATCCTTTGCCTTGAATTTTTTAAAGAAAATATCACATTTTAAATTTATTTTATTTTATCCAGTCACGTGCTAAAAGTTACATTTCTTTAGATTTAATTTGCAGTAATAGTTGACTTTTTTTAAATTTGAACTTCCGTCAAAATGATGGCAACACGGTGATAAAACCTAATTTTTTCCTTTTGACTTGCTCTTGCAGATTAAATTTTATTGTGTTATCTGAAATATATAGTTGAAAATATGGTTAAAACATTTCTTTAACGATTCGTTTAGAATAGAAGTTTAAGTTATATGTTAAAACACTGATACCATTAGAAAGTTAATTTTTTTTAATCTTTTACTTGATGTAAAAATCATGTTTGTGCGATTATATTTTTGGAAGTTATTGCGGAAAAATGTTGAAATTTCACTTAATTTTAAATTAATTCAAATTCTAATTTAAAAATTCAGGAAGAAGACGTTAAGATGCATATTTCCGGCCACCAAAGTATACATTTACCAAAGTTGGTAGCTGTAAGTTTGGCCTGTAGAGCGCCAACACACACACATCGAGCTTTATTATAAATATAGATAAAAGATATATGTTATTTTCCCTTTAAAATCAGAACAAAATTTAAGAAATAGTTAAAGTTAAAAGATTCATTTATTAGTAGTTAAAAAGTCGGTAACTTTATTCGGAAAAACTTTTTGAGTTTAATGCTCTAATTATTTATTGGTTATGCTTCTAAAATATTAAAAATGTTTTTTTCGGTGATGTTGCCAAAATATTAAATATGTTTTTTTTAAGAAAGCGAAAAAGGGGAAAAAATATTGAATAAATGATTTAGATGTTGCAAACGATTATAGAAATCTTGGCATTGCATTTATTGTTTTAGAAACTATCACAATTTATATTAGAAAAAAATTACAGAATTAATGATACAGATATTGCAAACGATTATAAAAATATGCCATTAAGTCGGGATTTCAATGCACATCCTGTCTGAATTCGCCGTAAATAAAGAAGATTTGTTGAATTATTTAGATAATGCAAACTATTATAAAAACCTTTGCTTTGCATTTATTTTTTTAGAAAATATCACATTTTGTATATTCTTATTTTATGCAGTCATGTGCTAAAAGTTGCATTTCTTTAGATTTAATTTGCGATGATAGTTGTATTTTTTTTTTCATTTGAACTTCCGTCATTGTTTTCTTTTATTTTATCCAGTCACATGCTAAAAAAACATGGTTAAAATATTTCTTTAAAAATTCGTTAAAAATAGAAGTTTAAGTTATACATTAAAACACTGATACCATTAGAAAGCTAATTTTTTGATCTTTAAATTGATGTAAAAATCATGTTTGTGCGATAATATTTTCAGATTATAGCGGGAAAACGTCGAAATTTCGCTTAAATTTTAATTAATTCCAATTCTAATTAAAAATTTGAAGAAAGGGCTCTGAGGTGCACATTTCCGACCTCCAAGGTATGCATGTACCAAATTTGGTAGCTGTAAGTCCAACGGTCTGGCCTGTAAAGCGCCAACACACACACACATACATTGAGCTTAATTATGAGTATAGATATATCATCTTTTCTTATTTCATTTTTTTATATGCTGTAGAAATATTTCAATTAATTGCTTATATTCTTCAGTTCTTTACTAAAAACTGAAAAATCAGAAATGTCTAGAACACTTGCAGTTAATTTATGAATCAACAGTTGTAAAGAAGACGATATTAATATGTCATTTTTTTAATGCAAAAATATGATTTTTTTAAATTCTTATTCTTTGAACAGTTTTCTTTATAAAATCGTTTGAATTTTGCCTCTATTTTTCGGCAAGCTCATTGATTTTTATACATCTGTCTATATACATTATAATGCAAATTGACGTCTTTTAATCCAATTGCTGAAATTCTAATCTTTTTAGAATTTTTTCACGATAAACTTCATGTATCAAAATTTAATGCATATATTTTTTTTCTAAAATTGGTATAAAATTTTTTAATACACTCTGCATTTTCTGAACTATAGAATAAGTAATTCATTCCTTAAAAATATTTATAATTTTTTTAATGTTCTATGGTGCAAAAACAATTCATGTTATTTGTCAGTTATTATTTAGAGAATGTATAGAAATGCAACTTATTTTTTATTTTAGGAACTGAAAAATATATTTCTTAAACTTTATATATTAAACTGTATCTTAAACAACGACATTTTAAGGAAATCGTTTAATAAACCTCTACATCCAAAGATTTTTTTTCTTTATATCTTTTCTGAGTAAAACAAAACAAAACAAAAACTTTTTTCTAATTTGTAAAAAGAATTTGTCACTTAACATATAGTTTGGTTTAATAAGTTTTTACAGACTTTTTTGTGCATAGATAAAAAAATTATGAATATTTCAGAGAGTGTTAAAAAAAGAATTTCCGAACGTAGCCATTAAAAAGAGAATAGGCGATAATAATAAATAAATAAGTAATCGGTTTCTTTCATGTAGCATGCGTAATTATAATCAATCTATAAGCATCTTTTTTGCCACGTTCGACAAAATAAAAAAAGAGGCATGCATTCTATAGAATGCCTAGGTGTAGACATAATACCTCAGGAAACTATATAACAAATTCAAATAATTCTCATATTTCATACTTAATTAAAAATATATGTAAAAGAATATTACAATTTCAACAACTGAATAATAACTGTACCTTAATCTTGGATAATAAAAGAATTTTTTAAATTTAATTGTTTAATCTGATGATTAATTGATAATAAGGAGTTAAATTTTTAAGCTCTTGATTTTTGTATAAGAAACATTTTATTTAAACTAAGACATGCTGGAAAAATGAATTAAAATTTTATATTCTATAGGTTGGAAATTTAATAATGGCAACGATATTACTAATTCTGATACAATACAGATCAAACTTGTAATGTACAGGCTTTCTCACTATCAAGGTTAAAAATTCCTGGAAAGGAAACGGTGTATCTATACCACTGAGAATCATTAAGCTATACTGGATCGGAAAGGCTTGCTCAAGATAGATGGCGTTTCAAATACACGATATGTTGAAGTATTCTCGAATGGAAGCTTCATTTCAGCATTTTATAGAAAAATTTAGTGATCAAAACAAATGACCTCCTAGTTATCCTCAATGATGTATACAGCTATCAATAATCAAGGACATCTTAGCTATCCACAATGACGTAGATAGCTATCATTAATCAATGATGTAACAATGGCGTCAGAGTTAAATTCAGCAGAGCCAATATTTAGATTTAAAAAAAATTCTAGAATGGGTAGGCGTACTCTACTTATTCTAGAAATTTGTAATCCTGGCGATGACATATCCTGTAAGTAATAATTAATGCACTGTATATCAGGCTTCTAATACTCTGGAATTATGGAATACTTAAATCAGTACCAGTTCGATGGATACTGTACTGTGGATGAATAACCTATTAATTGAAGAATCTCTAAGAGAATTCGGTAACGCATGCCATGAAGTAATTCTTTCTTTTTAAATTTACATAATTGTCGAAAAAGCTTAACAATGATTAGAATATCTTGTAAAAATCTATAAAGCTCTATCGCAAATTAATATCAAACTATTTTTGAATTCTTAAATTTATTGATGGGTCATTCTATTTGAAACATCATTGGAACTGTTCTCATTCAGGTATTCACTTAACTGTATGTCATTGAAAATAAGTTTTGTAGAACTCCGATATCTTCTTCAATTGAGGGACTTTAGGCATTATAAGCCACTACCTGTGTTGAATCAGGCATAGTTATAATGTTACTACTATTTAATTTCCAATACTTATATTAAAAGCTTTTTCATTCTGAATCAACCATTCTTCTAAAATCATAGCATCGTTTCAGTTTCAAAATTTTCAAATATATATTTTTTTCAGGTATATGATTGCTGTGATTATATTTATATCACAGTTACGATTTTATCATCAGGAGTCAATATTACCACCAGATTGTGAAATAGCAGCGAGAGTTAAACGAGAAACACCAGAAATCAGCATCTACTCAGATGATAAAAGTAAGAGACATCATTTTAAATAGTAACTTCTTCTTTTTTAGATCATAGTAGTAATAATATGAAACGTTCTTGGTGAAGTAAAGTTTCGATCATCTGGGCCTTTATCAAATTAGAATCAGTACTCAAAAATCGAATACAATTTTTTGTATAAATTTTATGAATTTTTGAAGAAAAGATATCAAAGCTGGCAGTAGAGCCTATTTTCTTTATATAAAGACTTCTAATCAGTCGCTATTGGAAAGCGATCTGTTAAAAATCATGAAATAATTTAACGAAGGAAAAAAATAAAGAGTAATTCCATGCTAAGCGTTTTTATTACATCAGCCATTAATTTCCATTAATAAATGGCACTGTAAATGAGTCGAAAAATTTTATGTTGTTGAAGGGGGGGGACATTTTTCAACTATCTAATTCTTACAGAATTACTGCACAAATGCAAAGAAATCGTCAAAAATCTGTAACATTCGTGAATCTTCATCTCAGTGATCAAGGATGAATTTTTCAACGACTTTTCTAATATGTTTGCCATACGCATATCTTTATTTTCTCGGACTTCCAAGAAGGAATAGCGGTTTGTGAATTCAAATCAGTTACTGACTAACATTCTTTTGAAGGCAGTTTTTATAGCTTTCTGGCCATTTTCTTATTCTTAGTATCTGTCACATAGATAACAGTAATTGCATGTTCAAGAGCTCTTATGATCAACTTTGTATATCTTTTGGAGTATCTTTAAGAATCTTCTAAATCCCGTGATGAAATAAAATTGTTAATATAACAAGCAGAAAACGCCTATAGTATTCTCAAAAGAATATATAACATGTTCATCTATCTTAGTACAGTACACAGACGAATATAAATTAAACAACCTTTACAAGAGACTGGCAACTTCGGATTGTCGGACAACCTGATTACCACCGATTAACTAACAATGTTGTAAATTTTAGTAGAAAAATGTCATATACATCTGCAAGTGCTTAAGAGATATACATTAGGAGGTTTGTTTCCATGCAATGGGATCTTCTCTATTTACAATACTTACAAGCACTCATATTGGAACTAATTTCTAAAAATAGATTGAAACAAATACTCAAAGTATTCAATAAACAAACACGTATAGTAAGAAATATCCTCAAACGCCTTAATTGTACAATATGTTGTTGAATATATTTGGAAGAATAGTTTCCCTCCAGTACCAAGTAAGACCATGAGAGTGGAAGGAAAATTTAATTAAATTAATCAAGTATTTGACAATTAAGTTATAAAAATATTAAACTAGTTAATAATAAATTCAGATCTCTAGCATATTAATAAATTAATAAAAAAACAATGACTTTTGTATTTAAAAAATATTTCTTTTAAACCCATATAACATAAAATACATATAATAAAAAGATGGTCGTAGTTACTGCGATCATAATGTGCATATGAGCGAATGCAATTTTATGATTGTAGCACCGTTTTGCCATTGCATCTTGTTTGGCTCTCAGACAGTTGTACTTATTTGACAATTATCTATTTAAAATTTTAAAAATAAATAAATTTGTGACATTAAATGCAAAATATTTCTACTTTTCAGAGTGGAAATGTCCAGAAGCACCGCCTACCCTCTGCTTCTACCCCAGTTACGACTTCGGCTGCAAATCGCATGATGAATGTCCGGATTATCAGCTCTGTTGTCTGTTTGCTTGCTCCTACGGGTGTGTCCGGCCCGAGCCAATCCCACAAGTGATCCCATGGAATTATGATTACGAATACGCTGATGAAAATGCAGAGAACAATTTGATTGATATTGGATATGATGTACCAGCTGGACACAAGAACAAATCACACTTTATTGATAAGAAATTGCACGACGAAACGATAGAAAACAATGAAATATTGTTTCGAAATCCAAATCAACATATTGGTGCATTTACTACTGACTTTCCAAATACCGAATTTTACAAATCAAAATTCGTTATAACAACTGGGAATTTCAAAAATATAGATATTTATGAAGATATTGAAAACAATCTAATTGATATTGGATCGACTTCATTGCGCAAGGCTATCAAGCAAAATTTTGTTAGCGATGAAAAGTATCAAAAATTTGGGAATGCAAGTTACACATCTGGCACTTTTAAAAACACTGGTCCAGAAACAGTGACAATACACTTCGAAAAATTTGGAGATTTCAATGTGGAAAACATAAAGAAAAGTGACCATGGTGTTTATGAAACGGGACTTAAGATGCGTCAGAATTTTAACAGGGAAAAAAATATCAGTAATGAATTCAAGACCGAAAAGCTGGAATTGCTATCTCAAGTAAAGGATTTGCTGAAATTCATCTCAAGGCTTAATCCATCGATACAAATTGATGAAGAATTGTTGCCTAAAATTATCCACGATTCACATTTTTCTTTCTTTCATAATTTAAAACATCACGAGCAATCGCATCTTGAAATAAATGGAAGCGGAATTGAGGTATCAACGGAAAAAGCTAATATGTATCGTCGCAAAGAGGCTGAACATAAAAATTCACCACCATATAATGAATTCAAACACCGCCTTATGATTACAAAAGAAGAACTGGAATCTCAGGCAAGAAATTTACTTACATTTCTTTCAGGATTTGTTCCATCAACAGAAACCAAAGATTTTCTTGGTTCTTTAAATATAAGCAGAATCAAAGAATCCAATGAAGGAATTAATCTCTATCAACAGAAAGAAAGTGATTCTAAAAATTCACCACCATTTATTCAATCCAAAAACAACTATATGATTACAGA
>JAPMOQ010044764.1:257722-267930 GCA_026543055.1 Argiope trifasciata
TGAAAAAAGACAAAAAGTATTCCAAAATATTTGAGCAGAAAAAAGTGGGAAATTTTCATGGAGCATTTGTGTTAAAATCTAAAGAAAAATCATTAATTAATGCTTCCGAGAATAGCAAGTTAGAATTTAAAATGTTGGATGAGAGACCTGCAGATATTCACCTTTCTGATTCACACTACACTGAGATCTATAATTCAGATAAAAGAGAAAACTTCCATGGTGCATTTCAATTAAAACAAAATTCAAACGTCATTACCAAATTGAGGACAAATCAGCAAAATAACAGCAGTAACTCAAAAACAGAATCATCAAAACCAAAAATAATAGAAATTTTCAATAAAAATAAGGTAGGAAACTTTCGTGGAGCGTTTCAGTTAAAATCTGAAGGAAATGCACGTAGTCAACCTGGAACAAAGGATAATGAATTCCAAATAAAAGAGGCCAAAGATTCTGAAACAAGTGGTCATGTTTGGTTGTCATCAGATTACAAAGTAATTGACATATATGATAAAGAGAAAGTAGGAAATTTTCATGGTGCGTTCAAGTTAAAACAGGGAAAAGAGCCTAAAACTACTTCTAGGCATATTTTATTGCGACAGTTTGGAGAAAATGTGTCCTCTCACACTGATATGCAATCAATTTCATCTACCTCCGTACCTTTAGACAATTTATCATTTAACAATTCCGAAAAAATATTTTTACGCCACTGGAAAGATGTAATACAAGAAATATTAGGAGAAGGAAAAATTTCTGATAATAGCAGAGAATCTGGAGGACGACATAACTTAGAACTTCCTGATTTTATCTATTATCCTATTAAGAGCATGTCCCTTCCACCGCCAAACGATTTGCCAACGAATAAGGCAAATGAAGCAATCAGTTTTGAAGAGAGTTCCACAAAAATAAATGATGTAATATCGTGGAAAGAACTAATAAAAAATTTACTAGCAGACAAGAAAATATTCCTAAACACAAATAATCAGTCCCGAGCAACAAATGTAGAAGAAATTTTATCCGCATTAAGTGAAATAGATAATTTAACTGAACCAAATGTGCAGATTCCAGACCATTTCAATAAAATTCAAACAGACTTCAACATCACCGGCTCTGTTTCAAAGAAAGAATTGCTTACTATGCTCTTGAAAGATGCATTGAGAGATTTATTGGGAGGAGATAAAAAACCCATCCATAAATATGATAGCTATTTGCAATCAATTTCGAACCCTAATAATTCGATATTTCAAAAAGATGTAAAAGGAAGAATGAAAGAAATTGCCGCTTTCTTGCTGGACCAAAGATTGAACGAAATCCCAGATCACGAAAACGACAAGCAGAAAAAAATAACAGAAGTTTACACAAATCACTGGCACGATCTCAGCCAAGTTGATTTACCATACAGAAATTATTATAAAAACTCATCTATATTTGCTTCAAATGCATACACCACTGAAATTAATGCAGAAAAAGGAAATATAATAAATGGAATTCCTGATTTTACTTACAATGCAGTAATGAATGCCGAAATCCCGACACTCCTGGCCACAGTAGAGGCACCTGCCACATCTTCTACTTCTTATATCCTGGCTGGCTTCAAAAAATACAGAGATGAATATGAACTTGGCGAATCGATTGGACTTGGAGTATCATCGAAACTCGCACATTATCCATTCAATTCTGTTAAATCTCCATTGTCAGATTCTCTTTTAAGATATCATATAAAAATTCCTCAAAGAGTAAAGCAGACAAGTAAGGAACAATCATATCCGTCAAAACAGATATCATCCCACATAGAATATAATCGTGTTGCATCAAATACGACAAGAAGAAATGAATCTTTGAATATTTGGTATGGGAACCTACAGGAAGTCTTTTTAGGCAACAGAAGTGATCAGAACTCCAAAGATTGGGGTGATGAAAAAAATATCTTAAGTACTATTCCCTCATTTCTTAATTACTCATTTAAATATGTTCATCTCTTACCAACAAAAAGATTGAAGACGTCTAGGAAAAACTTTAAGAACAGAAACCATTCCCTTGATGGTACTGCCCAAGGACACACTGCAAATGATACAAGTGCTAGAAGAAGAATCTCAGATATAGAAACACAGAATTCCATTCCTAAAAAATTCAAAAACGGAAAACTAAGTAATCTTTTAAATACTAAACACAAAATAACTGACGAATCTAGAGTATTTATCACACCACCAGCACAAGTTATTTTTCCACCAATGAAAATTAAAATACCGCCACGTTTTGATAATTTCATGGAAACCACCATAGAGGGATTTATTAATAACGACAGAGATTACATTTCAGAACTGAAATCTAAAATTTTCAATAAAGATGACGAAAAAGAACTAATTAACTCAGAGAATTCAAAGAAGTTTTCGCCCTTGTACGACAGCAAGAAAAATAAAAAGAAACTGAAAAAGAAAAAAGGCCACTACTCGAAAGACGATGATTATCAGACATTAAGTTTGACCAATACAGAATCTTCCCTTATCTTTTATAAAAACAGTGATTTTCTTCTTCTGCCTCCAGTAAACCATCCAATAACGGAGCGATACATAGAAGAGGATGATTATGAGATGCAAAATGTCTCCAATACAAATCTTTCACTTATCTTTTATCCAAATAAGAATTTATTTCTTCCTCCTCCAGTAAATCTACCAGAAACAGAACAATATCCAAAATATCATAGTTATGCGATACAAAATATTTCCAGCACACAACCTCCACTTTTCTTTTATCCAAATAAAAATTTATTTCTTCCACCTCCAGTGGATCTTATAGTAACACCTAACAGAGAAAAAGTAAAAGAAAAGAAACTTAATTTCAATATAACGTCACAGCAATTTCCAATCCATAACCACGATGAGCATATTAATCAATTAGAAATTCCACCTATTTCATCGCATTTCAAAAATGATTCCATTGGTGTTTCATCTTATGAACACATTTCAAATGATACAAGTGCAATGAGAAGAATCTCAAACATCAAACCACCGAAAACCATTTTCAAAAAATTCAAGAACGGAAAACTAAAGAATAAAATCTTTTCATATTCCAAAAACAGAATAAATGAAGAATCCAGTGAATTCATTACATCACCAATAAGCATTATTTTCCCTCCAATGAAAATTCTAATACCGCCACTTTTTGATAACTTCACGGAAGCCACCGTAGGACGATTTAAGGAAAATGACGAAAACTACATTTCAGAATTGAAGTCTAAGATTTTCAATGAAGAAAACAAAAAAGCGGCAATTAACTCAGAATTGTTACCCATATACAACAGCATGAAGAAGAAAAATCAACTGACAAGGAAAAAGATCTATAATTCGAAACATGATGGTTATCAGGGATTAAACATCTTCAGCACAGAACTTCCACTAATTTTTTATCCAAATAAGAATGTATATCTTCCACTTCCAATAGATATTCCAGAAATAGAAGAATACACAGAAGCTGATGGTTATAAGATACAAACTATTTCTAAAACACAGCCTCCACTTATCTTTTATCCGAATAATAAGTTATATTTTCCACCTCCATTGAACTTCACAATAGTATCTCACAAAGAAGAGTCAAGAGAAAGGAAAAATAATATCAACGAAACATCACTGGGGCAATTTCATATTTACAAGCAAGGTGAGCACATGAATCATTTAGAAGTCTTGCCCATTTCATCAAACTTGACAAATAAAATGTTTCCCAGGTATAACCTCTCTAGTTCAAACTTGAGGAAAACTTCAATTTCATCTTCCGAGCTTCTTAATACTAAAGAGAGTCGTAAATTAATAGTCCCCATGGATCGAATCCAAAAACCATTATTTAAGAAAGAAAGGCCTACAATGTTTAAAAAGAAAACAAGAAACGGAAAATTTAAGGAGAAGCAGGTAGTTCCTTCGAAGATGTATTCAAGTCAAAATCACAAACAATCAAATACTGCTATACCTAGATTGTCAACTATGGATAATCTTCAGTTTTACCCTATTTTCTTACAAAAATTTGGAAAGAAACCTGTTGAGCCATTGAATCCAGCACAGTTATCTAATCATATAATTTTCCCAAAAAATAAGGCTAAGAAAAAGAATTTAACATCAAAAAAATATAGTAAAATCAATCCTGGTTTATCAAACAGTCAAGAACAAAAAATGAGTAACAAATCTATAGATTTCAGTTACGTGAAGGAAAAAGAAAATTTGTTTTTCAATTCAGTTGAAGTTCCTGATTTACTAGATCTCAGTAAAATAAATGAAAAAGACAATTTGTTATTTGAAACTGAACAGAGAGAGCCATATAATTATTCGCAAGTTGGAGAGTTCGATTTAGAAATTTCAAACAAGAACAATCAGTTGCAAGAACCAAATCCCCTTTTCAGATTCAATGAACAGCCAGCAATGAAGGAATTTTGGTGGTATAATCTTAAAAAAGCACTGATTTCAAAACCAACAGAATCACTTACCGCAAATAAGTTCCAAACTTCGAAATATTTAAGTCAAAGAAATGAACTCCATCGATCATCTTCTGGTCCAGGACAAACAACAGTTTTAGAAAGAATTGAACCAGTGTTAACAAATAATGGTTTATGGTTTAGTAATTTAAATAATCAGCAATCTTCATTAACAACAACAACCATTCGTTCTGGAAATGCAGGAGAAAATTTAATTAAATTTCAGAGGAGAAATGAGTCAAAAATTTACAATATTCATCAATCGTCAAGATTATCAGAAATGTCTAGGCTGGATAATGAATTTGAAAGGCTTCCGGTATATATCGAATCTGGCAATAAAAGCCAAGAATCCGAGAAATTTAAATCAAATTATGAACAAGATAAAAATTTACCTCATGATTATAATATTTACTCGAAAAATAACCTAATTTACAAAAAGATTCAGAAATCAGAAAATTTTATCCCTTATTCTGAGAAAAACATAAATTTCCCTCAAGATTTGGATATTAATCAGGAAATTCCAACTTACAGAAAAAATAAAAAATCTGAAAATTTTATTCCAGATTCTGAGAACGATCTAAATTTCCCTCGGGATTTTAATGAAAATCCGGGGAAAATCTTAACGTACAGAAAAAATAAAAAGTTTGGACATTTCTTACCTGGTTCAGAGAAAGACATAAATTTCTCTCAAGATTCCATTGTAAATTTGGAAAATGTCTCAACTTACAAAGAAAAACAAGAGTCTGAAAATTTTATTCCTGATTTTGAAAACGACAAAAATTTCCCTCAAGGGTTTAATATAAACTCAGAAAATATTCCAACATATAAAAAGAATAAACAATATAAAAATTTCATCCCTAATTCCGGAAAAACTTTCAATTTTCCTCCAGACTTTAACTATCTCTCGGAAAATTATGCAGCCGAATATGAAAACAAAGAAAAACCAGAAGAATTCAAACCAAATAACGAATCAAACAATTATCAATTCGAAGAATCTGATTTTATTTCTGAAAATATTGCAGTTGACAGCAATAATAATGAAAGAAAGAACGAATATAAGAAATTTCCTGACAATATTCAGCTTGATATGAAAAACAAAGATTCGAAATCTTTAGAAAGAAATGTTTTCCATGTTGAAAATAATATCCCTTATAAACAGAATTTTGGATTGCAAGATAAGACAACTACAATATCTTCCGGTCTTAACAATCTCATCGGACTTTTGCTGAAAGAAGAAATAAAATATTTCAATGGAGATAAAATTGAAAAGAAAGACAAGAGTAAAAATTCTGACATTTATCGTGAGAGTTTCCAAAATAAACTTTTTAACGAACTTCCGAATCTCAATAAAAATGTTGCCGATTACAGTGATATTTCTGAGAAGAAGAAAGATCAAGAAACGCCATTTCAGCATATTTTCAAACCATATGTATACAGAAATTTCATAAATTTAACAACAGAAAGCAGCAGCCCACAAAAGGATGTTGATTTTCTACAAAAACTTTTGGAGGCTGAGAAGCAAGAAGGGAAAGGAAATATGAAGAATAAGAAACAATTCATCCAGTTTAAAGAATCGTCAGTAGGAGTTTCAGAAGATAGTAAAAACAATTTAGGCAGAAATTTGGTTGATGAATTGCTATCAAAATTAATAAAAGAAGAAAAAGAAGAAGATGGAAATAAAATAAACTTAGGTAGCGGAAACATAACTGGAAGTTCAATGTTATACCCCAATAATACATTCCAAGAGGATGTTGAAGATTATTTACTTCAGGAAAACCATGCTGAACGTAGAATAAACTTGGACAGCATAAATGAAAATGAAAGTTATACGTTGCAAGGCAATAATGCGTCCAAAGAAAATGCTGTAGATAGTTTACTTCTAAAACTTTTAAATGAAGAAGGGCATGTTGTGAAAAGAGAATGAAGGTTGTCCGACTCTACAGGAAAAGATAACAAAGGAAGAGATAATTCTCCCATTTAAATGTAACGAAATTCGAATTTTACTATACTGAACAGTTTCAATAATATATGATTATTTGCTTTCAAACAAAATTAAAATCGATTCCACCAAACTGCTACATTTTAAAATTATTAATACTTTTAATAAGAATGATTTGGACGATAATAGCAATGTAAATCTTCGTCTTCTTCCTAAAAATGAACAAAGATTCAAAAGATTGTAAATTACAAGAAAAAATTCGTATAATGGTTGAAAACATAATCTTAATAAAAAAAAAGAGTACAATATTTAAAACGCATTCAAAGATTCAAATATCTTGTAAATTTTGGGGGAAAACAATAAATTCTAAATTTACGTTTTGTTTTAATTTTATATTGTGGAAAATGACAGTTATTTTGCGAATGAGAAAAACTTTCATCCTTATAAATTAGTTATATTATGTATTTTATTCTTCTTCCTAATTTCTATTATGAATGTTCCTATAATACAATTATTTTAATAAGTTCTACCTTAGTAAATGAAATAAAAAGTTGAATATGTTGTTTTAAATTTATATATCTGGTATGTAAAGCAGGAATGTAAAATTAAAAAGCTTTAGAAATACAAAGTGAAATATTTTTCTTCAATTTTGTTCTATTTAGTCTGTTTCTCTTTTTAAAAATAAATTTGTTTAACTATTTGTTAGCTTAAAATGGTGTAGATGATATTTTTAACGTGTACTGCCAAGAGGAGGAAGGATATTTTAAAAACGAAGACGGGAGTCAATAGTTTTAATGAGCGAGTTTACGGCGGCATTTCTAATTAGCCAAATTAAGTAACTGCCTACTTTCTTTAGAAGGAGCGGAAAAGGAAAACAGGGAGGTTTATTAAAAAGATAGTTAACAAATGAATAAACATTCAAATTCTACGAATTGTAATAACATTATTCTTTGTCAAGTCTAATTCAGGTATCAACGCTTAACTAAAAGTTCCTATCAACCTACAATCTTTGAAAAGAGCGGTGGGCGGAATACAGGAAGAGTGATTAAAAAGATAGTTAACAAATGAATAAATATTCATATTCTACGAATTGTAATAACATTAGCTCTTTGTCAAGCCTACTTTAGTTATCAACTCTTAACTAAAAGTTCACATCTGTATCATTATGTTCACATAATTATTATAATATTTTTTTAGCCTCGAAAGTGACAACGAAAAATAGAGTTTTTACTTTGTTATTCTGAAAACTGCACTTTTAAATTTATTTGTGATTCTTTATTATGCTACATTCACACAAGTTATTCTTTGTAATTTTGAAAAATGCATGTTTATCTTAATTTGCAACACATGACTATACGACATTTATGCTTATATAATAGAGTGTATAAGCTTAAATGTTGCACAGTCATGGATCACAAATAAATATAAGCTTGCATTTTTCAAAATTACAAATTAATAAACTCTTTAAAATAAATCATATGTTTAATGATAAGATAAAAATGTGTTGAAATGTGAAATAAACTAACAATTCAATAAAAATGGGCTGCAAAGTGTGCACTGCCTCTAGCCATGAAACATTTACATCACTACCCACATATATGTTATTTCTAAAGCAAAAGATTTGATTTAGATTATTCTGTGAACGAAATAATTTCACAAAATCCTTAACATTATAGCTAATAAATATCAGTAATATTAAGTTGATGACTGCGTTAAAAAGCCGATTTTTTTTTCGAAAGTATCGAATACTTTTTAATTCAATATTCTTAATTTCTATATAATTTTATTTATAATCTCTCTCTTTTCTAATCTCTCAAATAATTTTCTTTCTAACTATATTATAATTTTTTTTTATTCTCATAATATACTTTTTTTATTATTATTTCACATTTTTAAATGATATTTGTTCAAGTATCAAATTTTGGTAATATTTTCTGATGAAAAACTAGAAATTAAAATCTAATGCATATTTTCTATTTAAAGTTTGCCTGTCTTGTTAATGTTAATTACAGTCCTGTTAATGTTTCACAATGAAAGAAAAATGATATTATTATGCTATTTATAAGTCGCATTTTGTTGAATAAATATTTGATAGAAATACAACTTATTCCTTTTTTTGGAACTAGATAAAATGCTTCTCTAGTTATTTGAAAGATATTAAGTAAATCATTTTATAAATTTTCAAAAAATATATCTCACCTCCCCACACACACCTGAAAACATAATTTTCCGACTTTTTTAAATACTTTTGTTTTTTGTCTGTCTTGTTTTATAAGTGTTTTTTTTTTTTTGCAATCTATTTTATACAAAAACTCAAAAATATTTCATAACATTAGAAAACATTAAAAAAATTCATTCTGAATATGGTCATATTCCTGAAATTCATACATGCTATCTAGATATTCATAAACTATCTGTTATCTAATTTTTACAGTTTAAAGTCAGTGGTAAGTAATCAATGCTTTTAGCTTTCACTCGTGGTAAAGTATTTTGATTACCAGGCTGTTCAGAAAAGTAAAAAATAAGTTAGCATCCATTAATTGAATATTTATATTTTTTGACAGCTTATCATCAAAACAGAATGAAATGTATTTGATAAGTTCAAGTACTTTGATTCTGAATGACGAACTTTTAAAAAGAAATCGTGTATTTCACCTAAGAATATTATACTAATTTAATTTTTGGTTTGAAAAATGAAAGCTTTGATTTAAACAAAAACTCCAGTAAGGAATTTTAAGTAAATTCATGAACATAATCCGAGAATTCAACAAGCCATTTTTTGTATTAAAGAATACATTGACACAAATTTTACAAGTGGAAAAAGCTGAAATCAACCTCTTCTATTTATATTTTTCAGCTTTAATGATTAGAAAACTTAGTTCAATTATGAAAATTTTCTTCAAAATTTTGACTCTAGTTCTTAAGATTCTGAGAAGTTTTAAATCATACCTAAATTAGTTTAAAAGGAAATATAAATAAGTCCTTTGAAATTTTTTTTTAATTCGTTTGTTTCATACTTGAATTCTAGTTCTTCACATTCAAAACTATGAAAAGTGCTCAATGTTCCTTTTTCAAAACGTTTTTTAAAAAACTTTTTCATATATAAAGAGAGAAAGCAATGTAATTGTCAAATAATTAGACTTAAAGATTTTGATTTCCACATTTCAATCCTTCATGTGTCTGAAAAATATATTTTTCGCTTTATATTTGTCTGTGAACGGGATAACTAAAAAAATGATTTGAAATAGACTGATGAAATTTGGTATAGAGTCTAAACCAAATATTTAGATGCTTATTTAATTTTGAATGAAATTCATTCTGAAGAAACCCAGCTGTTAGCAGTTCGAATATAATTGAAGTCAACAACTACAATATGTAAAAAATATAGTTAAATTTGATATACAGGTTTACTGTCTAAAACTCAAATTGAAATCAAATTCTATAAAATTTTGAACGAAATCAATCTTAGGTTTGATTGTGTGTTAGTCTGTACTTTTGCATGCATGTAAATGCCGTGACTCATAAACGCAATAATTTAAATCAATGAAATTCGGCACACCGTCTTGTGATTACAGCTGTAGTTCAGTATTATAATTTGTTGTCAATCGGCGGATAGTAAAATTATTGGATCTAAGATTATTGGATTGGATTCGGCTCAAAATTATATAAGGATCTAATTTTAAATGCTATATCTATGCGCCAAATTTTGTTTATCCAGCTCTTTAGTCATCACTTTTATTCGTACAACCCGACAAACAGATTTCCTCTCAATGAATTTCGTTTAAAATTTGATAAAAATCTAAAAATTTGGTG
>JAPMOQ010044764.1:268330-292054 GCA_026543055.1 Argiope trifasciata
CTGTTACTTTTTGTGCTTCTGAGAAGTATTCTTCAGAACATTCGCTTAGAACTATATTTAACTTTCTTATCAGTTGGCAACAGTGATAGATTTAAGTATTTTACGGTCCTTAGCAAAGCAAATTATAAAATACCTTTTTCTACAAACTGGTCGTTTTAGTTTCACTTTTAACCCATTTTTAACATACCAGCATCTATTTTAGATTAATAATTTTTTTAAATTCATAAAAATGCGCTAGCTATTTTTAAAAAATTATTATTTCTCTAGATTATTCGCCTTCACTTTTCTAGAAAATATTATTGAAGTAGAGGTTTGATCATCATAAATCCATTAATAGCTTTGAGAAAGAATTGTGATACATTGAACCTTGATCAGTTCTACTTGATAAATATTATCCTAACATTTTATAATTCATAGAGTTAATCACTTTTGTCCACCAACTTATTCGTCAGATTATTCATTTTTAAACTATTACATAATTAATATCGAATGCATTAAAAAAACACATTCACATCTTGTTATTTGAAACGACTGAATAACATGAATTCAATTGAATTAGTTGACTGTAAATTGCTCCAAGGAAGCTATGTATTAACGATATAAAATCAGAAGAAAAAAACCATACTACGGAATGAAAAGCGCAAGTGCGAATGTTTTGATGAATAATTTGAATTCCATCAAAAGACTTTCACTGATTTTTTTTTTTTTGCAGATAATGTATCAAACTGAATTTTATAATATTATTAAAATCAATTAAAATTGTACTGAAATTGACTTAATATTATTAAAAGGGTAATTTTATTGAATCCACAAGATAAAATAAAAACCATTTTTGCAAGGTAATTGTTTTTGAAGGTATGAAAATTAATTTCCACAAGCAAGCCAGTGATTACCCATTGATTTAATGCCTGTTTCTTGATTCTGATGCTTGTTTTTAACTTAATAGACATTTTGGTGATGGGATAAACTTTCTCCAGAGGAATTCTAAGAACATTTTGCAGCTCCATTATTTATCTAAATGGCTTCTAAAACGTCCAGTTAAACAGTAGAAGCAATTTGTACAATTGTTTGTTTATATGTGACTATTGTCATTTACTAATAAATAGTAAGAACGATTTCTAAGCCATGTATCTTGGGAAAACCAAATTCTTGGACAGACCCTTTACCTTACCGTTCTTAGGCAATTGCCTAGCTGAAATTTGCAATTAGCTTACTATTTCAGACGTCAGACTAAAGCACAGTTTTCTGGACGACAGTTTAAATGCAGATGTATCTTAAAACATGCTCTGTAAGTCACTTTTTTTCCAGTTTGAACTGAGAAGCGAAGTAGTCAAAATGCTGTGAAAAGAATACCACAGTGAGATTCAAACAAAATTGTTTCTTCAAAGAATCAAAGTGCAAATTAATTGATGACAATTTTTGTTTGAAACCTCTGATAACAGCAACACATCTTTTTAGATTTAAATGCTGCAATCTCGATCAAACTTAAGTTGTTCTGTTTCCTCTCGAAATTAAGAAGAAAATTCCTAAATAGCATGTGGAATTAAAGGAATCTACTTGCTATTTGGGTATAATCAATTTTAAAATAGCTGGTCGTACATCTTTGAAAGTGCAAATGGAAAATTCTTTATTGAATATGAAGTCTGGTTAATATATTTAATTTTTTTGCAGCAAATTTGATTATTTATATAACTTTTTGTTGTTTGTGTAAATAATTAAAGATGTGGCAAAAAATATAGCCAGTTAAATTGATGGAAGCATTCCTTGCAATTTCCTTTATACTCAAAAAACTAGAGACAGATTATTAAATGTTCATAGTAGGCTCATTTGATAATCTATCTCTGCCAAGGGACGCAGCAATTTAAAAGGGCTTCAAAATCTTGATTTTTTTTGGGGGGGGGGGGAAGGAGTTAGGGAAATGTAAATGTGTATTTCTATGCCATTTAAAAGGACCATATATTCAAATTAAAATCAAGAAACAAATAAATTCCAAATTTTATTTTCAAGACTTTTTTCTATTCTTTTAATATTTAAAATATATTTCAATAAAATTCAATATCTTTTTTGCCATAATCTTATATCTAATATTTTTTTTCGTTGTATATTGAAACTAGATCTTTTAAAGGAAACCTAGAATTAAAAAGTTTACTAATGCAACCTTTTGTATTACTTAAACAGAATTTAAATTAAAATCCAGAAAAATATTCGATTTTCTTAAGGCTTGGAAAAATAAAGAATATGAGTCTCGCACATTTCTCTTTTCTATGAATATTAACTAGTTTAAGATTTTATTCACTGAACCACGAAAATCATGCTGATAATTTACCTTTAATGGAATGTATTAATAGTTTTGCTTAACTGTGTCGCTTGAAAGTATACTGAATATGTATAGCATCAGCTTAAATTTATATTCCTCTTTAAACTATTCCTGTCCTTTGTAAAAAATTTGTTCACCAACTAGATTAAATCTAAACTGTTTTTCAAAATTTTTCATGCCTTGCTCGTTTAACCAGCTATGAAATATCAATACAACATCAGTGAATATATCTAAGCTAAATCTCTTTATAAACGTCCATCTACTTCTTACATAAAATCTACTTACTACGGTTAAAGAAAAAAAAATTCAAAGAATCCATAGAAACTTTCCACAAATCAATTATGATTATTACCCGTTTTACATAAAATGGAAAATTCCAATCAGGAAAAGACGAAATATCTAAATCCAAAATTTAAAGAAGAAATACCTTGCATTGGCGACCTATTTCCATTAGGACAGCTGACATCCTTTCATCTAACTCCATTGTTAAACTGGACAAACAGAATGGAAAGTCCGGAATGAATCCAATATTTTTAATTTGTATTACTTCCAGATCATAGAAACGTCACATGGAGTTTTGCCAACTATCGAAACGAATTCAACTGTTGAATGGAACTTTAAAGAGCAATAAATAATCCTACGTCTATAATTACTTTTTTAAAAATCATAGAAAAATTTAGAATATCTAAAACTGTAGAGGGGTATTGGAAAATAAAAAAAATTGGCATTACTTTCTAGTTGAGTTCAAATGTTAGTATGTAATATTTTTTTTTCTTTTAATTTTCCGTACTACACTAGCTTATTCAACATATGTAAAGTTGATTTTTCACTTTATGTGTAGTTTTACACCACATTTTTGTTTCAATAGTTTGGGAAGAACGCTTCTGAAACACAAATTCAATTTTCGGAAACCATTATCAGCATGCCAGAGATTAATCGCCAAATAACTCGTCAAGGATGATGCGATTATTCAGTAAAAATACTAAATTCAAGTCAAAAGTTAATATTTTGTAACTATTGTGCGTGCGCCAATGTTATGCAAGGTGTTCTTCAGGCAACGCCCTCATTGCGAGAAAGTTTTGGAGAAAACTACTCCCGCTTGTTTGTATTGTTACTTCGCGGTTCAAATTTTATTTTCATACAATCAATATTTTGTCATTTTAAAAAGATATAACAAAAGTGCTATCTTTCCCTGTTACTGAAAAAATATGACTCCCCCATGAATACATTTACTTACTGAGAAGATAAAAGACATTATGCTTATTAATTAAACGTTATTAATTATTTTTATTAGTTTGCAGTAAAAGGATGGTGTTTTTGAAATTATATTTCTTAAGAAACAGACAAAATTCGATATCGGTGTTTTATTATTATCAAAAACTAAACCTTAATTTAATTACTTCTAAAATCCCTTATGCAACATCCCATCCATAGTTTACTAATAAAGAGTCAGAATGAATCTCAAAGCATTAATTAACTATTTTGCACTTTCTTGGAGGAGTTTCAGCGTATATCAGGAGTGTCAGAAAACAAATTTCAATACTTTTTAGGAACAATTAATCCCGAGCCCCTTTCTTTAGTTGCTTTAAAAGTACTTGTGCCTTTTTTTCAATTAGTGCATTATTAAAAGAGGAAATTGTTAAAAATTTGACATTATATCTATGCGCCTCACAATGCGATACTAAGCGGTTTGAGGGTTATGTTGATTAAAGAAGTTCGCAATAAATGCATTAAAATTCAAACAAACAGCTGTAAAAAACATTTGAGGTCGTAAAAATATAACAGCTCACTATGGAACAAATACATTTTACACTGAATTCTCCTTAAAATGTGATAAACATTCTCCTTCAAAATTTTATTTCATAAATTGTTTTTCTCATGAGTAAGAAATCAGAGAGAGCGCGAAAGAGCGAAGAGGACTACGAACGGTTACTCGATAGATGAATTTAGTTCCATAAATCCCAAATAGATGGCAGCTTGTGTACTGTTGGAATCTAGTTACTTGCGGTCTAACATGACGGATTCCAAGTTATATTAACAATTTCAATAAAAGAAAGGGTTTTACTCTAATAAATACCATTAAATAGTGAAATTCAGTCAACCTATGAAGTTTGTTGCAGTTCAGGTATCGATTCTATACTTATAATAAAGCTCACTGTGTGTGTGCATGTGTGTGTGTTGGAGCTCTACAGGCCAGTTCGTTGGACCAACAGCTACCAAATTTGGTACATGTATATCTTGGAGGTCGGGAATGTGCACCTCGGAGCCCTTTTTTTGAATTTTTAATTAGAATTTGAATTAATTAAAAATCAAACGAAATTTCGACGTTTTTCGGCTATAACTTCCGAAAATATTATTGCACAAAGCTGATTTTTACATCAAGTTAAAGATAAAAAATTAGCTTTCTAACGGTATCAGTTTTTTTAATTTATAAAGTAAGATTCAATTTTTAACGAATTTTTAAAGAAATATTTTAACCATTTTTTTCAATAATATATTTTAGACAAAACAGTAAAATTTTAAAGCAAACGATAAATAATGAACGAGCAAAGGGGAAAAAATAGCTTTAATTAAACTGTTGCCATCATGCTGACAGAAGTTCAAATTAAAAAATTAATTAACTATGACTGCAAATTAAATGAAAAAAATGTAACTTTCAACACATGATTGGATGAAATTAAATAAATATTAAATGTTATGTTTTCTAAAAAATAAATATATGACAAAAGTTTCTATGATCGTTTGCAATATCTATATCATTAATTTAGTAAATCAGCCCTTTATTTATGGTAAACATGATTGAATTTATACAAGATACGCATTCAAATTCGTGCCAAATGTTTAATTTGTAAATCATTAGTAATTGGCGTGCATATTGTTATCTACTGTAAACTTGGTCTAAATAATTACAATAATAATAATAATTACATTTTATGTAAATTGAAATAAAAAATGCATTGATGAATAACTATTAGATTTTTTCATACCTGCTCTGTGAATTATATTTAACAAAACATTTTTACTAATATTTTAAGCAAAGTTCAATCAATCAGTCTTCTAAGCAATCATTAAAATTGACTGTTTTATATAAAAAGGAATATTATTATTCATCTTTTAGATCTTTTTGTCCCCCATCCTAAAAACTAAACCATTTCAGGCCAATCAATATCTGGAATTACTCCAAAGCTGATATCAAATGAATATGTGTTTGCGTATATGAATGAATGTGTGTGTGTGTGTTAATGCTCTACACACCACACCATATGATCTAGAGATACATCACTTTATATATATTTACTTTGGGCGATGAAAAAGTGTACCTAGAAGGATTTTTTTTTAAAACTTTAATTAAAATTACGCTAACATTCGGAACTTTTCTGTGGTAACTTCCAAAAATATTTCAGTATAAAATCCTTTTTTTTTTTCGTTGATGTCAGTGTTTAATGCTATAAATTCAGTTTCTATTTTTAATAATTTTTTTTAAAAATATAATCATATTTTCCAACAATTAATTTCTTACAAAATGAAAGTAGATTTTAACCTGAAAGAGCACTTCATGAATGTACCAGTGATTGCCGTCACTTTGACAAAAACTGAAACTGAATAATTAAATTAACTCTTATTGCAAACTAAACCGAGAAAAGTGTGATGTTCAGCACGTGTTTAAAAAGAAACGTAATGTTATGGAACAAATATAAATGCGATATTTTCCACATGATTTCATGACAACTTATTGCGAGTTAGAGAGTTATATCGTGCAATAAACAAATAATCGTAAGGCTTTTATAATAATAGTTCGAAGTTTAAGTATATCTGGCAGAAAAATTATAAAGAGAGCAAGGCACATAAGTATTTAATTGAAAATTTTAGAACGCATTACTATTGGCGAACCAGCTGGTCGCCAAAGGCGGCTAGTATTAAATAAAGGGATACGTTATTAATTCCTTACAATTCTGTCAACAGAAAATTATATAAATGTTGATAATTCGACACATAAAAGTATTCAAATCTCCCTCCTTATAGAGATATTGAGTTCTATCTGATTACTCCAAACATGAATATTAAATACTAGATGTGCAATAAATTATCTGCAACATCCATTGTTTTTTACTTGTATTATTTAATCATAATTGATAGTTCATAAAACTTTCATTCTGGTAGCATTTTAGAAAATTACAGATCTTCCTTTTCCGTTTTTTCGTATATGAAGTTTAGAGAAAGTATAGGAATTTTTGAAAATTTCATATTCACGATTTCAACGAATCTCCACCCTTCAGATCTCCCTAGTCCAAAAAAAAACACATCATTGACATTACAATCATTTGTTTGTCAACGCTTTTAACTGAAAAAAAGTTTTGAGTTAAAGGCATGAAATTAAGAATATAAACTTATAACCAAATCTTCAACAAATTCCATTCATATGAAATCTGTCTTGCAATCCGTGTGTTTTAATTGAACTGGATAACTTCAAAGTGCTAAGAATTAGGAGCTAGAATAGTGTATTAAATTTAACACACTATTCTAATATCTAAAGTATATATACTTAAAACCAAGATTGACTGTCTGTCGATGCGTACTTTCGCGTGAATCAGTGAACAAAAAAAAAATGAATTAATGAAAATTAAAATTAATGAAATTCTGTTTATGATCATGTGATTACAATTGCAGTTCAGTGTCCAATTTTGGTTTCATCCAGTCGACCAAAAAGCATCCAAAATATATAATCGTGCGATACATTTAATAAAAACGTCATATACATGCCAAAGGTTTATATTTCGTAATTATTGTTCGTGGTCTTTCCCAAAGTCCACGAGCTGGATTATGCTGGAGGATCCAAGAACTAATTTTATGCTGGAGAGGGGGGGGGGGAGAGGAGTCAAACCTCCATTTGAAAGTATGCGAAAAAGTTTCGGAAAAACTAATCATGCTTTTATTTATTTATTTATTTTAAAAAATGACCTCTGAAAAAAAGAATATTCAGTAAAGCAGCTATATTTCGCTCAAGGCAAAAGGGAATCGAAGCTTACAAATAGCTAATAGAAAACTGGAAGGCAAAATTTTGAGTAAAATTTTTGCCTGATCAACAGGCAACGATCCTAGCAATGTCTGGGCCTTCTGCAGCTCTAGTGTTTCTAAATTCAAAGGAAGGAAAGTATGCTTTTGGTCATCCGAATTTTTTTACTTTGTATACCATTTGTGTGCCTTTGCAACATACTCGCAAAATTCTCTCTTCCTTCTTTTTGATTCATTTCCTCCCTTATTTTTATTTCCTGCTGCTTCTTTTTATTTTCATTGAATTATTATATTATAAAAATAAGAATAAAAGCTGTTAAAGAGATGAATTATGTAACGGCTTATGATTCAGCCTTTTGATATAAGAGTAACTACATTGGAATTGGTGACAAATAGTCTCCAAAGATTTGGTCCGACCAAAGGAAAGTTTAAATTGAACACAATTTATTGAGGAAATAAAATGAAACGCTTTATCAACTATTTACAGACATGATGAAACATTTGTATAATAACGGTCATTACAGGACCTGATATCACCACCGAACCTATTACAGACATAATGATACGTATTTATATCATGTATTAAATTTTACATTTGCGTATCGGACCAAATAAGTGTCAGATACCATACCAAAAAATAACTTATGTTTAATGTCAAGTGAAGTGATTTATTTTAAATGAAGATGCACAATAGCGGGGTCAAAATGTACTGCATCCTTTTAGAATAAAGTACGGGAGACAAATAAATTTAGAATTTAGTACCTTAATGCCGAAATTTCCTAACAAAAGCATCGTATCCTCAGACCGATTTCGATTTTTTTAAAGGCATATTTTAAAAATAATTTCAGAGAGTGTTGTAGTTCCACATTCCCAGTCAAGCCGTCATTAGAAGAAATATTAGTAATTTCTCAAAGATGTAAAATTGATCATTTTTAAACAGTTTTACTGCTCTGGGGATGATATACACGCAGTAAGCAAAAACGATATTTTCCCGGAGTTCTTTGTACAATGCATTCCTCTTTCTTTCATTTGACCTCTAGTTTGATGAAATCAAATCTGGTTGGCACATGCGCAGAAATGAGGATGGTTTTCGCATTTGAAACTAGACATATATATTTATAATTGATTACGCTGCTGATGTCATCAGTGTCATAAATAACAACAAATATTCAAAATTTTCTCTTCTTCGATTGAAATAATTGAATTTTATCAGAAAAAAATCATTGCAGGAAAAGCTAGAACTAATGTTTTCAAATATATTGTTTTTCAAAATTTTGCTAGTGGGGGAAAGTAAATGAGAATCGGTTTTTCATGTCAAGCCTTTGTCAAGAAAAAGGAAACAGTGGGTTCTGGAGTGGAAAGGGAAACAGAGAAAATGCCATGCTGGTGAACTAGTTCGGAATCGTGATGCTCGTTATACTTGAAGATGTGCCACTGACAGCTGATGTGACCTTAAAGTATGAGTTGCAGATATTATCAGTGATAAATGAACAACCTTTGTTTCATAAGCTATTTTATTGGTGTCTGGGATTCTATCAGAAATGTTTTGAAAATGAAAACTGGAAGAATGCATGTTAACACATTAGACTAATTTGGTACAATAGCATTTCTTTAAACCGGTACATCGCCATTTTGCAACTGCTAGTCATCTAACTTTTTCGGAATAACAATTGAAGAAAGTAAAAGCGAAAATAAATCATTGTATGCTGATATCAGTAATCTCAAAGTGAAATAAACAATAAAATCAAATAAAAAGATTTTATAATAACCCTATATTGCTACGATCAGCGATATCGTTTTCCTACATAGTTGATCCTATTGTAAGAAAGAGAAAAGTGCAGATATATTTAAAGTTTGAAGGGATGCCACGTTAATTATCCGACCATTTGTGATTTTGAGACTTTGATGACAAAAATGGAAGATCTAGAAAATACAAGAATGATATATCTCTATTAGGAACTAAGATGCAGAGATCCTTCAGGAAAATTCCATGAGGCATCATGTCTTGAATAATAATAGTATAAACAAAGGCGTCCACACAAAAGCATTAAATATTCACTATTTGGATAAATGACGAAAGGGTACGGATTTTTCTTCCAAAATATTATCTCATAAAAATAATTTTATAAAATAAAAAAGAAATTTTTTTAATGATTTTAGCATCACTCTTCAATGTATTTCTCTAATTTTGATTTGTTTTTATATTTGATTTGGTTTGTAATAATTACAAATAATTTATATTTATAATTAAATTTTATAAAATTTCATAGTTCCATCGAAATATTTAATCATGCCTTTTTTTATCAAGTTTAAAATTAGAATTTAAAAAACTGCTTCCTCCACGTTAACTCTGCTCTGACAGATTATCACCACTAGGTCTGTTGAACTGGGAGAGGTGGTGGATGTGGGTCAGTCGATTAAAAATGTGTAATTATTGCATCATATATAATAATAAATCTTTGAAGGTATAAAATATTACGATAGTATTACACTTCGTCAAGTACAGCTGTTCAGGTTTCTATCTATTCGATTACATTTATACAATCATTGAATATCAAATTTTCTACTTAAACATTATTATGTTTGAACATGAATGTCTCTCACTCTTAAGTTACAGAAAATAAATAAATAAAAACAACTAGTACGAAATTAATAAAATCAAAAATATTTTCTAAATTAAATCATTACCATGTTCAAATGGGTTGAAATGTGAAATAAATTGGCCAATTTATTAAAAGAATGACCTCATAATGACCACTGCTTAGAACCACATTTTCATTTTTTCATCAAATATTAAGCCACTTGAATTTCTTCCCTTATTGAAACTTACTAATTAAAGATTCTGTTTTAATCTATGTAGTTTACAAGACGAATAAAAAAGTAAAGTTACAATATCGGAAAATTTTGAAGATTGATGAACTGTATTTTTACACTTTCCATAGCGTTATGAAATCATGAAATCTCCATGTAAACAATGAAATGAATATAAACAAGATAATTAAAATCACACCTATTTAATATTAGGCAAAATTGAGAAGCCATGAATATGAAGTTATATTCAAACGATTTATTTAAAATCAAATATAATCGATATTATCAAAGAACCAGATGTTCATCTGAAATGACCAGAAGAAAATGAATAGAAGCATATGAATTTTAGACAGACAAAAAAAGTGAATACAAAACAATCTACAATAAATCATTAAGATGATATCAGGTTAAAAGTGTGTCGAAATATGGTACTAAATTGACCTTTAATTATAAAAGGACTTTGCATTGTGTATCACCTAGGACAGAGGTGGGCATTAAATCGATCGTTTGGCGTACTACCAAGACATTTTGAGACCACCTTTACTAAAACCTAAGACTCGCATACTAAAAGAAACTATTTGTTGATTTTATATACTATCTATTTAGCAATGTAGAAGAGGAAGAAATAATTAAAAATATAAATTATACATATCTTTACTTTAAAAAAAACGGAAGTTTTTCGTCTTCAAAATATCAGTTTTAAAACAAGTAGCTCAGAACCTAAGAATAACTTTTGGAATCTAATAGAGAAAGTAAAATAACCTAAAGTTGCATATCCTTTAACATTATTCTTTGGCTCTACCCACCTGTGAGAATCCTCATTTTCAAAGATGAATATAACTGAAACAACATATCCTTCTCATTTCACAGAATACCCTTCAGAATCCAGTGAAAGATTAGCATTTAATGATTATACACCGAGATATTCAAAATTGGCGGACAGTATGTCGACTAAGACTCTTTCCACTAACTATAACCATAAAAATGATTTAGTTTTAATGTATTTTGAATTGTTTGATATTAAATTTATCATTTGATATTATTATATTTGTGGCTATTATTACTATATATTTGTAATTAGGTAAATATTCCATATTCATAAGAAATAGAAGAAAATAAGATTAATATTCTGAAAAGAAGTTTCTAGACCATTTTTTAGTTCACACACTTACGCCATTTTGAAAAACTTAAAAGTAGCCCGTTCCCTGGAAATATCTGCTACCCTTTATCTAGGATTACAAAACATCTAAATTCGCTGTTGTTTAAATGGCATTAATGCTTCACTTGTTTATACTGTTTTATAAAACTATAAAAGCTTTGAACAAAAATTATGTTTTTCTTACGAATGCTTTTTCAATTAATTAAGTGTTTAAAATTGCGTATTTAAAAAAAAGTATTACATTTTAAAATTTATTTATACAAATTTTAAATAGGGTATCAAGAAATTAGACAGCTGTGCAAAACACCAACACAGTCTAAAGCATAACTGCAGTAGTCATCGCTCTGTCAACTCTCATTTGCAAGCCAAGACAACTTCTCCTCACATGGCTCGTAGTGACAAGTTCATCACTTTTGGAACATGCTGTCTTCAGATGCTGTGACTAACTCTTCCGGTTAGGGAAACACCCCTCGAATCAGCAGAGAATCAACAGGTCCCTCAACTGAAAAGAAGTTTCCAGAAAACGCAAGCAAGAAAACAAGGTTAGTCCCTATTCCTGTAACTCTCTCGCCGGTGATTGTCCCTTAAGGAGAGAACGGTTTGAGCTTGGGGATGAGTAAGCCTTCTGTTTTGAGCTCATCCCACGTGAGAAGGGAAAGAGACGTCCTTCACCTTCGACGAGAATTCCGATGACTCATCCCTTCAGTACCACTACGAACCGAGCCCAGTGGAAAGCACCAAAGGGTTAAGAGTAGGTCTCTTTTATTTTTACACTTCCCGCCTTTTTTTAGCCGGGAGTTTTGTTTATGCCAAACGACTTGATGAGTTACGACGTCGGTTCTGGACGGTTTGGAAACGTAGTTACTTCTTTTCAAACATTCGACGAGGCTATATTACAAGAAGTGAGGATTTGTTGCAATTTTTATAGGAGGTAAGAATGCTTTTTTTTTTCTCTCACTCCCTTTCATCCGTTTGATTTTGTTCTTTTGAGTTCTGATTTTCCCCTCGCTTGGACCAGGGCCAGGTTAAAGCTCCACTTTTTTCGTATCTAGTTGCCCGAATGACAGCAGGAGATGAATTGATACGTTTTAGAATAATCTCTTGTTGAGGTCGATTTTTCATTTCCAGGGTAGAAAATGTGATATGTTTTTACTTGCATTGTCTCATAGATGTTATTTTGACTTTGAAGCCGTCAGTGAAATGATAGAAACAGCTGTTAATAAAACAACATCGTGTATTCAGTAAATATCCACGCAACCGTGAAGGTTCTAATATATCTTTTAGCTAGAATTAATTCTAAGAATAAATGTTGAAAACAAAATTGTTCTTATATTTCATTTCCTCCTGAAATTCCCTTGGAACTGAGGCCATAAAATTTTCAGTGATCTCTTGGGGTGAAATTATGTTAAATAACATGTTGTTCGGTATTTAAGAATATATGTATTCCATATATTCCTCGTCATATTTCATTATTCGGTTCCATACTAGTACATGTCCCATTTTCTTTCTAAACTACTTGATATCAATATTGAAACTGTATTGATTTTCTGCACTAGTCATCGACATTGCAACTCGTTACTATGTCACCAATATTATTTAAAGAAAAATAATACTATTCAAAATTGCTATGCATCTATGAAATAAGAAATGGGAAAGAAATAGTTGGAAATGTTTTGCAGATTTTATATTGATCAGAAGATAGCTGTAGATTCAGCAATTCTGGGGCGCTACATTTTATGAGGCCTTTCTTATCATAAACTAATTTAGATTAATAAATTACCTCATCTTTAAATTAATTTACAATTAATAAATTATTTTAGATTAATTCTTTTTTGATAAACTTTTGAAAATATATATCTTAGTGTTTATATATTTTGATTTATGTTGATAAGGCATCTAGTTATTTATCTCATCATTTTTTATGGAGATGTTCATTATTTATAATTACTGTTATAACTAAATGTACTTTATAAAACGATAAGGATATGACTTTTTATACTTGACTGCTGATAAGATACACATACTTTATTATTAATTAATTAATTGTGAATAAAATTTTCTAGAATTGCTCCGAGGTCCACATTTTTATCCCTAAAAGTATATTTGTTTCAAATTTGGTCAAACAGTCTGTCATATTCTCCACCTTTTTTAAAAAAAGGGAGAGGAATCGAAAATAACATGTTAATTAGTAGTTATAATCGACGTTTATCTATTAACGTTATCGTTAATTACCATAGCGAATTTTAAAGATTACGATAGCGAATTTTAAAGATCATTTTTATTATTTCGAAATAATAATAATAATTTATTATTATTTCGAAGTTTCTAAAAATTGCGCTTGAATTCAACAGTGATTGCGGAAAAATCCGTAAAATTATACATAATTTCAAAAATTCATGATGAATTATTAAGGTTTTATGATGTATACCAATTCCACATACATTCAGATAATATTTTTTCATGCCATTATAGCTGCTACTTTCAAATAGGTATAATCTTCGCTAATGCTTCTTTTGTTATCATATTATAGTAGTAAATGCAAATTCGTGTAACATTTTTTTACTTGGCCCGATTTTGCATGTTTTAAATTTTTCATATTATGTACAGAATCAATATTATTCTACAAATGTATTTTGTAGGTCCGCGAATAGAATTCTATAAGAATGATAAATCGCTAGTTTCCATATTAGATCTTCTCATTTATCTCATTTTTTTATTACAAACTTTTAAACCGTAATATCCAGTGTAATAAAGAATAAAAAATATTAAGATAAATGAATTAACAAATAATTATTCAAATATAACAAAACCACAATTTTCCTATTTATTGCTTAGTTGGTATCTGAATTGTTCTATGTTAATCCACTTTTCAAATTTCTATACTGACCCATAATTAAGCGAAATCAAGTGGTCATTAACTTTTCATGATAATTGTAGATGTGAAGTACAGTTCTTTGTACAACACAGGCAAACAGTACATTATATACTATTTTTTTAAGGATTTCTTTCTGTCAGTGGCTTTTATATTAGGTTGTTCGGAAAGTAATTTCGTTTTTTCCCGACAGAGGATTTAATTGTATTTTTCGCACCCAATTTCATACTTAAACCGCAAAATCATTTTATGTTTTAAGAGCTGATATAGCAAGGCTTGAGTGTGAAAAAGTGCAGCTGATTCTTCGCAGTAGTTTTTGGATGGTGCCCTTTTAAATATGGAGAGCAATAAACAGCATTTTCGTCATTTTTTTCTTTTTTGCTATATAAAAGGTAAAAATGCTGTCAAGCCAGAAATAAATTAGCCAATATGTGTGGAGAAGATGTGTTAACAGTACATCAGTACCAGAACTGATTTGCAAAATTTTTCCTTCAAATGAGGAGGCCAAAAACCACCTCGATCAGTTTTTTTTACAGCAAAGACCAAAACTTTTATGAGCGTGTAATCATGTTACTACCAAAAATATGGCAAAAGGTATTAGACCAGAATGGCAATTTTATAATTTAATAAATAATTTATTCATTAAACGAAAATTTCTTTTCATTTTGACAAAAAAAAAAAACGAAATAACTTTCCGAACAACCCAATAGTTTATAATTGTTCAATAAGAGAAATCTTCATTAAGGAATTGAAACTACACCGAAACTTATCAAGATTGAAAAAAATTCTTTGCAGAGTGATTTGGAAACTTTCCGACAAGCTCAGAGGAGGAGGCATACTAAAGCGAATCAGTTTCAAATAGGCACAAGTAGGCGGAAATCGTTGAATGTGCAGAATAGCTGTTTAAGGAGTATCCAAAATAAACGAATGCAATTACGGTTTACAATGAAAAAAAATCATAGTACAATGTGTGGATAATGTTATAAAAGTTGAAATATAAAGTACTCGACTACTGTGAACATTAGTTGTATTAAAGATGCGACTTCAATTAGTTACCGATCAGATTGCGCCAAAGTATTATGTAAATATCCCACACATTTAGATTGGATCTTCACATATTGTAAATAACTAAAACAATAAATAATTAAAACTTAATGGACAGGGACTACACCACAATAGCTCTTGACTTTTGGCAGAGCAATTAATAAATAAAGTGTCATCCCACCTTGCCACTATGTAGAAATCTGGCCTTTCTCCGCTCTTTTTCTCCGCTTGCGAATAATGGCTGTGACGACTAATCACTAGACGGAAGTCTTTTTTCTGGTTGCTAAGTCGCATCATATTTTATTACGGAAAACTGACTACTAACCATTTGCTACAATGTGACTGATAGTCCAGTAACTTAAGACAAAATATGTTCTTCAGATTTTTTTTTCCACAGTCGCCTTATTTATATCATTATATTCTATATAGTATTAGTTATTTTAATATTATGTCCTTATTTACGTCATTTTTCAATAGTTCCATAAATTCTGTTGTACGTTTCTCATGGGTTGAGGAAGGAATGAACAGCATTTGAGCTATCGCAATATCTTAGAGAAGGGATGGACAAACTACGGGCCGCGGGCCAATTACGATCGGCAGATAGAATTTTAATTTGCCGGTTCAAGTCAAATGATAAGACACATATATTTATAGATTATATGTACATCTCTACATCTCCTTTTCCACTTATAATAAATAATTTTTCTTCCTTTTTTTTCGAAGGACTGTTAATTTTTTTCTTTCTCCAATGTTGTTCTACAAAACATAAATCGACAGAAATAGCAAGCACAGGCAGTTTTCAATCGGTAAAATGATGAGCATCTGAGCAATCGCAATATCTTAGAGCAGAGATGGGTAAACTACGGCCCGCGAACCAATTACGGCCGGCAGACAGAAATTTAATTTGCCGTTCAAGACAAATTATCAGAAATATATATTTATATATTATATATACATCTCTACATTTCCTTCTCTATTTATATTAAATATTTCTTTTCTTCCTTTATTTTCAAAGGACTGACGATCATTTTTCTTTCCCCATTTTTTTCTAATAAATATAAATCGACAGAAATTGCAAGTACAGACGGCTTTCAATCAGTAAAGTATTAGAAGCAGAATTTCTTTGTTAGTTACAGCTGTAGATTGGTGCTAACAAGCATTATCTGTTTCTCAGACAGCAGACATATGGAAATCCAATGTAGGCGAATTAGACCTCATATGTGGCAGATTGTGCATTTTAAACTGCAGCGACTTGTCTCATTTCCCGTGGTTAAATTTAATACAATAGTAAATGAAGAGAAGAGTAGGAGTTATGAAGATGACTTGAAAAAAATTGCATTTTGAGTTCGAGCACAGATTTCAAGATTGAGTTTTCAAAGTTATCGATTGTAAAGCAGTGAGGTCAAATTTGCAGCTGAAATTAATTGAGTTGCAATTTAAGAATCATCTCAAGCATTGGTTTCTAAATATGCCTAATTTAGAGTTTTACAAATCGTTATAGAAAACAAGTCTCCCAAAGTTAGTATCTTACTCCCAGAAAATCAGTGCTAAGCTTCCTTCATCTTATATCTGCGAACAAGTGTTTTCAACTATGAACCTTAGAAAGAATTACTTCAGAAGTAGACTGACAAAGGAGCATTCCCTCGTTCCTTAGAATCAACACATCTCACTGCGAACCTCAATATAAGGAACTTTTAAAAACGAAATTGCTATTTCATTCATCTCATTAACATATTTAAATTGTAATACTTGCATATTGTGAAAAATTGCGATTTTGGAAAAAGTTATCTTGATCCACCAAACATTTTTTTTTTTTTTCTATTTTTGGCCCTCAACCTAACTTGTAAGGAAAATATGAAGTTTTGTCACACGAAATTTTGCCTTTACTGGTATTATAATTACAAATCAGAAACGCACAAAATAAGTCAGCATATATAAGAGAAATTAAAATAAAGAAATGTGTAAAATCTCCAAATACTCAAATCCTAAACAGAAATCAGTAATAGAAAAAAATTCAGCAAATACAGAAGAGCATTTCTGGGTACAATGATTGATCCAATTCAAAAATGCCAATCGACATACGATCTTTGGTGATTCTTACATGAGGTGAGAGTGATTGATCGTTGGGATGCTTCAATACACCAATACCAGAAAACCGAATTTGTAATTTAGATGTCTATTCTTCTAAACTAATTGAAAGTAGAATTTGGCTCAGAACTATAATCGATGTCAGAAAATCACATTCAAAATTCCATTTATTTCAATTATTACATTTTTAAGTCATCGCATTGATATGGGTAGGAAAGTATAAGTTAATAGACGTAGACAGACTTGTGTATTTCAATACTACAATAAGATCTGCACTATAGAAGCTAAACTTAAAGGAATTAAATAAAAAACATTATTTATTTAGTTCTTTAAGTTTCGCAGACATCATGTTCATTTTTACTTGAACAAAAGAACAGAAAGATTTTATTTGAATGGATTTAGTACAAAATTTGATAGAAATCTGCTCATTTTATGTAAAGATCATAAACTAAATTTCATTCGTCTATTTCAAAGCGTTTTTGTAGTACTATGCTCACAAATAGATAAATATAATTCTTAAAATGTGTTTTTCAAATTAGAAAAGATCTAAAGCATGAAAATTCTTCAAAATTTGTTCATATTTTTTTGATGATTACAGTACCTTCTCTTTGTATATTTCATATATGAGAAAGTAAAAATTAAACCAATTTAGCAATGCTTTTCTAGCAGGGATGGCCACAATTTATTTCTGACTATTTGATACCTGGAATTTAGGCAGTTATACAAGTATTTTTTATCTCTACAGACAATTTTTCTTCAATAGAAGCCGTTATAAATGATCAACTATAAGCCGAATTCGTTAATAATATTAATGTTATATATGCCAGACTTTATCGATACACTAATTAGTAAGTTCTGTAAGTGTTAAAATAATATATGGCCTTCAAGAAGCATTTGAGTATAAAATTTTAATAAAAAAGCAAGTGAAAAATATGAAAAAAATAAAGCAAATATAAATAAATAAATGTGACACATAGAAGTTCTAAAAACTAATTACTCAAAATCGAATATTTAATTATATCAAAGAAATTTGTTTTTATTATATTATTGATCAAAAATGAAATGTAAATAAAACGAAACGAATATTTAATTATATTAAAGAAATTTGTTTTAATTATATTATTGATCCAAAATAAAACGTAATATTCAAATTTTTAGAGAAAAAAAAAATTTCATAAAAATTGTAGTACAGTTCCCATTTTTGTCGTTATTCTTTTCATACAAAATGTGAAGCTTTGAATTTTTTTCGTTTCTCTTATTTATTGTAAAAATTTTTAAATAACAGTTAAATTTTGTTTCAATGTGAATTTTATTTATAATAAAATATACAGAAACTGGTCTTATTTAGTTAAAGATGCTTGATAAAATGCTCAAAGAATTCGATTTTTTTTAATCCCCTAACTTTTCAGATAAATTGCACTGATCTCCTATATTTCGTATAAGAGAAAGTAAAAGGATGTAAAAAGTTTCCTTTAATATGCTTTAAGCTTATTAGCAGTCAATATTTCTGATCCGTTAAAAAAATTTTCCTGTAAGTATTAAGGTTAAAATTCTTTAATCAACTTCAGAGCAAAATTTTATTCTGCATGAATTTGAAATGGATTAATAATTAGTAATCTGGATTATTTTGCTCTTTATAGCTTTTGTTATGCACGAAATCGCTGACTTATTAGATTATTACACTGCAGTAAAAAAATTTATTGCAGGCCTTAAAATTTTGCTATTATAAAAAATAGTTGAAAACAAGATTTAAATTTTAAAATTATGTGCATCTGGCATCTTTAATAGCTTACTTGCTTTGAACTTTTTTTATAATATATTCTAAATTAATTGATAAAAATTTTTATGTAAGCAGAATCTTCTGAAAACAAATAATATTCTCATTTTCAAATATAATTCTTTCTCTTTTTTTTTTTCAAATATCACAAGATAATTTCAATGTAAGAATAGATTACCGTTTTCGCACCTTCTAAATTTAGCTTAATCACCTTGTTTTTCCGAATTTATGATTTCTATTAACTAACAATTAAATAATAAGTATCACGGATAAAATTAAGAATAAAATTTTACCTTATATCGATTATAATTATGATTATAATATAAATATTTGAAATGCATTCGTTTTAAATCTTTCGAAAGAACAACGTGAGTATGGAATTCCTGCTAATTTTAAATATTCTAAAAGGAATGTTAAATATTCTATTTTCAATTTAAAAAATGCATTGTTCGAAATTGCACTTAAGTTTACTTTTAATAAGAAGTTTTGGATTTTCCAAGAATCGTTTTTCCTTTATACGAACTTAATAACTTCCCGGAATTGCGGAACCATCTTAATGAGCCAAACATTTTTTTCCCCGCGCTTTTCCTTCTCACATATTTCTTAATTGTTCAAAAGAATCAAGAACAACAGAATTAGGACATCTGAAGAGAAATAACGATACTATAAATTTCTATTATGCAGTCGTCTGCCAGAAATAGCTTCCGGGAAGCCACGAGATTGAAAACAATTTGTTCTATCGAATTTTATGCATTCTTAACATTGATTTGTGTTATTCTTTTCCTTTGTTATTAACGTCATAAGGAACCGCGAAAAAGAATTATTTGCAGCTGCAATTGGCTCGCTTTGAGCATCGCAAACGATAAAAATATTGGAAGTCAATGTTTACATTTGATGCTCTGCCATCACTAATAACCAATTTATCGTTTGTTTTCGTTGGATTTCGAAACCTATTAGAGGGTAATGAAATAGCAGAAAGCAACAAATTAATCATGAGAAGATATTAAATTGATTGGTTCTGTAAATCTCAATGATTTCACAGATTTGTTGATAATGGAAAGAATGTATAGCTATGAAAGGCTCGTGAATGAATATTCTAAATTCATTTTTTCATTGAGAAAAAATTAGCTTACCCCTGAATTTCTTTAAATTCGTTTTCTTTCATTTACTAACCAGCTAATCTATCTGTCATAGATTTTTAGCGATGGAGAATAACACACAATTTCATCCATTAAAAAAATAAATATTTAATTAATAACTACTAAAGCACTTTAAATATTTGATGAAATAATATGAATACATATTAATGATTTACTAAACTCGAAGTTTAAACTGCAGCAAAATTAAATAGGAAAAAGATAAAATTTGCAATGTTCCATTAGCCAGTTATTCTAATAATAATAATAATAATTTTCTGCTGTTGCCAACACCAAAGTAGAATGTACTTGAGCTGTAAGAACTCCTGTTGCCAACGCCATAGATTTAACTGAAAATCTGGAATAACGGTTGATGCCAGTTGAGGTTCAAAAATAAAAGACAGTATTTTCGTATTTTAAATTTTCTTTATTCAAAGCTTAGGAAAATAACTCTATTATTTCTAAAACTGCATTTAAATTGATTTTTATGACATTAGTTAATCAAATTAAAGATATTCAATTATTGAAGAATAATTCGTATAATGTTTGGCCGTCGTTTATAACACATTTTGGAGGCTCTTTATATTTCAATTTATGTATTTATCTGTACGTAAGATCAAGCAATTACATTTCTCTGTGTTTTCATTGTATCTTAAAAAGTGTACAAGAAATATAGTGCTGCATTTCACATGCAATGTACGTTAAAAAAATAAGACTGCTCTTTTGTTAAAATCCAATGCCAAATTTTGCTTACTTTAACAGCACTCGATACTACATGGCATATTCGCGATGCTGTCGGATATACGAAAAATCTCATAGTTGAAAAAAATATTGCTACAATATGCCAAGATATCTGCTATTTATTTAAAAAAAGGTTTCTGAAAATTTCATAGCAGTTAATTTTTTATGAATTACAAAGCGCATTTCTGTCTGTGGAAAAGATTATTTCATTATTAGATTAAAATTCCCTTTAAATAATAGCACTGACGATATCATTAATTAAGTAATTATAATTAAATTTTGGCTACAATCTTTAAAACTTATAAAAAATTATGTTTCGATGGATTTTAAAAATCGTATGGTACAAATAATACTTGCATCATAATCTAAAATAAAAACTGGAAGATGATTTTGTTACAAGTACTTTTACAAGTACGTAAAAATATTTTTATATTAAAAATAAGTGTAAAATTCTTAAAGCTTGCTATTATTTGTGCTAATAACTTAAATAAAAATAAGAGTATTAGCAAGCATGGAATTATTTAACATGAAAATATTTACATTCAACATATACTAAAAAAGTGCGTGTAGTTTAAAATTAAACTGTAAAAATATATGGATATGATTAATTGCAGTAAAGCAGTTTCTGCATGTGCTGTAAATCTTTTTCAGACAGAAATAACCATTTAATCTGAGAAGCAGATATTACTTCCTTATGTGTCGACTAATATCTGCTTAGATGTTTCACTAATAGTAACTGTTTCCGACTTGCACCTATATTTGAAAGATAAAAATGTCTTGCTTCGAAAAGTATTAAACAAAGATCAAAAACTCTCATCATACTATTTCAAAAAAAAAATATTCTGTGGAAGTGTTTGGTACGTTAAACAATTAAAAAGATTTTTTTCCTTTTTTCTTATAGCATATCTGTTATATTTTTATATCTATTTAATTATAATAATTTTATTACATTTAATGATTTCTGCTTAATGAGAATGATTTAAATTTTGCTGCAGTCATTAATTATTAAAAATATTGATTTATTAATATTATTATGTTAAATACTATTAAAATATTCATTAACATAGAAAGTAAATTAATACACCTATTGTTTAATATACAAATTCGTTTTTTTTTTTTTTTCTTCCTTTTAATATCTAGGGCTGGATTAAGTTTTCCAGAGGCCTGAGACGTGTTAGAAGCATCTCCTACTCCATTCAAACTTTCAAAAATAAGCTGATTTGACTTATTTTTATTCCATCTTTTTGGAAGAATTTTTCAGCAACAAAATATAAAGATTGTTTTCGAGATATTGTATATAGAAAAAAAGACACAACTGAAATTTTAACCAACCAAAATAATCTAAAAATGATAAATTTTTCACTGCAATTTAAATAATATTTAACAATTGAATTGGATATTTTTAAGTTATAAAGCGTCTTAATTTGGGAGGTGGTTATAAAATTACATTATATAAAACTCGCAAATGATAATTAATTAGAAGTGCTACTAGAAATTTGTTCCAAAATTCAAGAAGACTTGATTTTTAATCTGAATTAGATCGATTACATTTCCTTTATAATTAAAAGTACAAATATCTAGAAGGCCCGATACCTCTAAAGTTACTGGTCTTGTTACTAGATTGCTAAAAATGTCACACGTTTATGTGTTCGGATTAAAAAAAGTAGTCTATGAATAGATAGTTACAACGTATATTTGTGTTTTAAGTAATCTGAAGGAAAATAACAAAATTGTTTTTTTAATCGGTTTTCACAATTAGAAGTATTGGAAGAAGGGTGCATTTTTTTCACTTAATTATTATTTTTTTATATTTCCTTGCTACTATTAACAAAAATTATATTTATACGTATAAATAGTTAATTTTCTGAAATTCCACCGATAAGATTTCTCAAAAAACGTGATGATAAGCTCACTCGCTATTCAAAACCAATTCGTATCTCTTTACGCCAATAGATGGCAGCCAACGTCCATTAATGCTTGAATTTAGCGTCATGCGGTAATGTGAAAATGATCACGTCCTCATTCATCCTTTCTGTCTGCAAGATGTTGCGGAATCGGGAAAAATGTAAATTCTTTTTCGGAATGAAAGAGTAACCTGATCTTTGAGAAAGGTGACTTAGAGAATGCATAATTTTGTCAACAAGAAATGCATTTTTAATTTATTAGCATTCGATTTTGATTTCAACTTAGCAAAGGCGGAAATATTAAATTGATAATTCCTTATCGAATCCTCAAATTTGAGGACCTTGTGTCCTCTAATCTTCAAATTTATTTTATTTTGTGACTTTAATTTATTATTAATACCGTATACTCGAATTTATTCTAATTAAAGCCATGTATTGTTTAAAATTTGGAAAATTATTTCTGTAACTTTCCCATTATAATAACCATTTTTAAGTTTTGTAAGATTTTATAATTATAAAAAATACGTTTTTGTATATTTCAAAAACTTGCAATCTTATTATTAAATTTAAAAAAAAAACTGTGCTCAAAATGTACATGCTTGCTATTTTATATAATTTTAAACTCAACTGTGTAATTTTTTCACACGATTTGCTGATATCATACTCATTGAAAATGAATCCCTTTTATATATTTTATTGTTTCAATCGGTCAAAATTTGATTCTTACAAAATTATTTATATAAAAATTATGTTAAAAACAATTTTTAAAAACTGGAATTTGAAACTTGGGAACAGGAAAAAACAGTACAAAATTAACATTCCATAAGGAAACATTGAATGCTTAATGCAGCGGTAAAAAACT
>JAPMOQ010044764.1:292064-317287 GCA_026543055.1 Argiope trifasciata
AAACTACACAAATGAAATTCGATACTTAGTATTAACACTAAAATCGTAGATTTTGATTAAATTTTGGACACAATAGAAGCAATTGGTCAAAGGAGTCACATATAAAAAAAATGTAAGGGTTTTATTTCGCATTTCCTGTTTTCAGAAATGAAATAACCGTTTAATCATGAAAGAAAAATTATACAGATCCATTTAAAATTGTTTTCCTGCCTTATAAATATTATATTAGGTTGTTCGGAAAGTAATTTCGTTTTTTCCTGACAAAGGATTTAATTGCATTTTTCGCACCCAATTTCATACTTAAACCGCAAAATCATTTTATGTTTTAAGAGCTGATATAGCAAGGCTTGAGTGAGAAAAAGTGCAGCTGATTCTTCGCAGTAGTTTTTGGATGGTGCCCTTTTAAATATGGAGAGCAATAAACAGCATTTTCGTCATTTTTTTCTTTTTTTGCTATAAAAGGTAAAAATGCTGTTCAAGCCAGAAATAAATTAGCCAATATGTGTGGAGAAGATGTGTTAACAGTACATCAGTACCAGAACTGATTTGCAAAATTTTTCCTTCAAATGAGGAGGCCAAAAACCACCTCGATCAGTTTTTTTTACAGCAAAGACCAAAACTTTTATGAGCGTGTAATCATGTTACTACCAAAAATATGGCAAAAGGTATTAGACCAGAATGGCAATTTTATAATTTAATAAATAATTTATTCATTAAACGAAAATTTCTTTTCATTTTGACAAAAAAATACGAAATGACTTTCCGAACAACCAAATATAAATAGTATTTATTTAGTAGGAAAACAATTTGAAATATAATTAATTGTAAATACTATTTATATAGTATTTATTACATCAATTCAAAGTAAATAGAAAATCTTGTACAGTGTGTTTCCAAATTCGAACGGCAAAGTCAGAGGAATGATAGTACTCATAATGGAGACAAAGAATCCTCATACAACATGGGGTCCCAAATGATTTAGGGGAAAATTGCAAAAATATCGGGAAAACTGTAAAAAATTAATGGTAAAAAAGAAAAGAAAGATATTTTAAAGATGCTTTCTGAGAAAGGCACTTTAAGTGATCAAAGTTCATCAAAGTTTTAACAAAAAAAAAAAATCTGAATTGTGCAGGGTGTTGCCGAATTTGACAGACAAATTCAGAGGGGTGATAGTAAGTAACAGGAGGTAAAGAATCACCATACAACAGGAGACCCCCAACGATGTTTAGTAAGGGAAAATCTCATAAATACAGAGTCGGGAAAACTGTTGGAAACTGCAAAAAATTTATTTAAAAAATAACAAAATAGTGTTTCAACTATAATTTTTTAATGAAAAAAAAAACATAATTTTTTAAATGCTAGTGATATGCACATTTCATGATTTAGGGGGTTCCTAAATTACTCAAAATGAAAAAGTAGTTTAAATCCCATGAAACTATGAAATTTTTTGAGTGAAAGTACATTATTAAAAGCTTTTTTTCCATGTTGTTAATATACGGATTTGAAAATCTAGAGGGTCGTAAATTACTGAAAACGAAAAATTAGTTTAGAACATTATTTGCAAAATTTTTAAAACTTGAAGAAAAATAAAAGTTTGAAAATGTAAGGAATTTTACATTCTTTAATTTGAATATTTGATATAAACATAAATTATGAGAACTGAAAGGTCTTAAAGATATTCAAGAAAAACTAAAATGTGCACGATAAAACATCGTTGCAACATCAATACCGATATTTGCAGACAGCGTTGTCAAATTGGAGAGTCAAATATAAAGCTAGCATAATAGGCATTCATAGATGAAAAATTACTAGAAAACATAGGGTTGCAGGTAACGTTTATTCAGTGAAAATTGTAAAAACAGAACTATAAAAGGCAATGAGTCTGGCGAAGAGAATGACCCTATAAATGCGAGGATTAGGAATAGGTAACCGAAAAGAAGCTTTCCCGAATGTAAAATTTTCATGCGTTTTAGAAAATCAAAAGCAAAGTGCAATTAATGAGGAACAACAAATATAATGTTGCAATTAATTAATTATACAAATTAATTAATTGCGATTTTTTCAATTAATTAATATATATAGATAGAATTAATACGTATGTAAAATTAATTATAATTAATTATTTTGCGATTAATTAATTAATTCTGCAATGCTCATGGACGCTAAACTTCATTTTCAAACAACAAGTCAGAGTTCATGAATTTAACTAAACTATGCTGGTGCTCCACCTTGCATTAACCAAATGTTCTGGCCTATAATTGTTGATGTCCCCTGCAGTAAATCCGAAGGAATTTGCTGGAAGAAAACAAGATACTTTTTGCCTCTTAGGCGTTCGGACAGATTATACGGTCCAAATGGATGACTCTGCCCGGATGTTAATATCAAACTTGTATTGTATGTTCGACGAGATAGAGTTGTGGGGATTTTCGAATGATCAAATATTCTCATTGTGTGCGTTGAAGACACTTTCTCTCGTAAAACAAGCTTCATCTGAGAATAAAACTCTTGCAAAAAGTGTGCATCTTCTTATGTGGCATCAAGCATCCAGTGTGTGAACTCCAACCGATTTGTGATTTTCATTGAAAAACTTTAACTGCGACCCTATGTTTTATTGTAATTTTTCATCTACTTAATGTTACTATACTTGATCTGAATTTTTCTTTCGAATTTGACAACACTCTCTACGAGCATCGGTATCGATGTTGCAACGATGTTTTTCTAGTGCACATTTTACTTTTTCTTGAATATCTTTAAAATTCTCCAGTTTTCACACTGCATGCTTACATCAAATGAGAAAATATAAAATTCCATACATTTTCAAGCTTCTAATTTTCTACAAGTTTTAATATTTTTTGCAAATTTAGGTTCTAAATTACCTTTTCGTTTTCAGTAATTTACGAACCCCCTAAATCATAGAATATACATATCACTAGAATTAAAAAAAAAAATGTTTTTTCATGTTTTGAAAAATTTATAGTTGAAATATCATTTGTTATTTTTCAAATAAATTTTTTACAGTTTTCAACAGTTTTCACGATTCTATATTTATGAGATTTTCCCTTACAGTTTGGGATCTCTTGTATGGTGTTTCTTTACCTTCCTGATATCTACTATCACCCCTCTGAATTTGTCGGTCGAATTCGGCACATTTCATTTTCACCTTGCACGATTCATTTTTTTTTTTTTTTGTTAAAATTTTGATGAAATGATTACTTAAAGTGCCTTTCTCAAAAAGCCTCTTCAAAATATCTTTCTTTTCTTTTATTACCTTTTTCAGAAATTTTGAGGTTTCTATTAACTAAGCTTCATTTTTGGAATTAAATGTATAATTTTAAGTCACCTTTTATACTTGTATTTATTTTACCTATATATAATATTATTTTAAAATTTAAAAATAACAATAATTAATTGAGCTTTGTAGTTTTAACTTTGAGTCATTTCCATATGCATGAATTTCACTCCAAGGTTCCATCTATTGTAAAATATTTGATATTTTAATATATTTGATGGCATTTAAAATTTTTTTCAATGAAAGCCCATAAATAATAATTGGTTTTAAACTGAATTTACTCAATAATCAGTCAACAAAAGGGAAAGAACGTGCTATAGTGCGAGTCCAGAAATTTAAAGAATTATTTTTTTTCTTTGCATAGAAAGAGAAGGAAGAAGAAAAAAAAATTAGACAGGAAAATAGTTGGAAGAGAAAAACAATAAGCGACAGTCCAACAACGCCTTTGTAATTAACTTTTCCTAATATTTTAATGGCAGGTTTTTAACTGAGACCGTAACCCTCAACATCTCTCCACTGCAAACAATAGAGTTCCCGCCTTTTTATTATGCAATAATTCCACGGTGATTATTTAACCGAATTAACTTTCGCGCCTAGAAATTATTTAAATCCTTGAAAATAAAATAAAAAACGAAAAGTTGCATGTATTTACTCTCAAAAGTCAAAAGAATAAGGTATTGAAAGAGAACTGCAGTTTTGGAAGAATAAATAATTTCACAAAAATCGGGGTCAGCGTGCCAAGGCGAAAAATTCTCTCTCTCTTTCTCTAAAAAAAAAAAAAAAAAAAAAAAAAAAAACCTGCGACCATAATAATAATCGCTTGGCGATGAGTGACATTAAGAATCGTCTGACGGTAATTATTATAAATGCCGCTTTCACACGTAGAGAGTTCTGAAATGAAGATGATGTGGTGGAGGGGAAAGAAAATGGCCAAATGACGCTTTTGTTTGATGGGCCATTTTGTTTTGTGAAGTTCAGAGAGGAAATGATTTTATCAACAGCAATAAAAAAGAGAGGAAATTAGTTTATTTTTTACTGATATAATGTAAATGCCAACGTGTCGATTTCGATTTTATAGAAAAAAAAAAAAAATTCAAGGTTGTCTTTGTCAAAGTCGTATGTGAATTTACTTCATATGAAATTAATAACTGATGTTAATTTTATAAATAAAAGAACCGCCTTATCCTTTTAGATTAAACGTATCAAACATTTTTCCTTGAGTTTCAAACAATGCGATGTTATGAACTTTGATCACACTCAAGCACCTCGAATTAAAACAATCACAGCGAGGTTTTTCATTTTCTTCCAAGATGGTAATTAATACTAGCAAGCATTGAAGTTAATGAGAAGTTTCAAAGGCTTAAAATAAATTGATTTTATGAAAATTTAATATCTTAAACATTTATTCTCTAAAATTACATGTCTTTCTTCTTTTTTTAAAAAAAATTATGTATCTAAAATAAAAATATTTATAAATAATTTTAATCATTTATTAATAAGTAATTTTAATAATTTAATATTACATTTTCGCACACTTTTAATTAAATAGGATTTCTTTAGATACCGTGCAATTTAACTTGAATTTATAATCCCCTTAGAAAACTTAAATTTAGAAATATGAGTTTTAGTAGTTTTAAATAACAGATTTTAATTTTTAATTTTAAAAAATTTAGTACGTCAATGAGTTGGAGTTCTGCACCAAAAGAGAATATACAAATCAACTTTAAAAATGTTACCTTTGTATTATAAACATAATCATTTAGGTTCTTAAGAGAACCTAAATGCTATTTTTAAATGCTTCTTTAAGAATTAAAATTTCATGAAAAACACTTTTTTTCCCTCAAAATTAATGTAAAAGGCAAACAATTTTTTAAACTGTAGGAAAAAAAATGTTTGAGTAATTTCAAAAATTAATTTTAAAAAATATGTATCTAGTGTTAATTTCTTTCTATTTGTTGTTTGATTGAAAACTGTATACTTTTAAAATTGTTTTTTTATCATTTAGAGTTTAATTTAGCTTTATTAATTTATATTTACACAGGCGCAAAGCTAAAATATTAACTTTTAACAGTAAAAGGATGATTTGAGAAAGAAATTAAAAAAATTCTGAACTAGATCTAAAACATGTCAATAAAATAACTTTTTATAGTATCGAATATGCGATTTCATCTAAACAACTCTACTTAACGATTTCTGGAAAAAGAGTAAACGATAATTTAAGGAAATTCTTTCCTAACTCTTCTTTCGTAAATATTAGTTTCATTAAAATTCTTTTCTTACATTTGTGAGTGTTATTTTGTCACATAAGCGAATTTACTTAACTATGCAAATCAGTTCAAAGGAAATCCATTTGTCCGGCTATTCGAATATAAGTTAACACGATAGTGACAAAAATGAAGATGGATAAAATTCGGTACCTAAATTTAGCATTTATAGTTTAAAAACCAATCATATTTTTCTCCAAAACCATTAACGGGTTGGTCGTCTATCATTCTGTATATTCAGAAACATGTAAACGTGATAACTCAAAGATGCAACGATTTAAATCTACCAATTTAGAAATTGGATTTTGTAGTTACAAGTGCAGTCGTGTTAATTTTTGTGTTTCATTCTGTTCAGAAAACCTTTATAAAATATTCTATTTTTGGATATTATGAACGCATTCTAGGGAATAACAAGTAACCTTCCAATGATGATTCGACAGATTTTGAAAACTGCTAAATTCATGGCAAAAGTTAATATTTTGTAACTGTGGCATGGTAATATTCTCAGGCACGACAAATTTATTAAGGCCTATGCGAGAAAGTTTGGCGAGGCCTTTCTTTCTAGTTGAATTATGTGTGCGTTCTTATGCAATCAGATGGACAAATAGAAAGATTATTTTTATAGACGGCTTTCGTCCTAAATTTGGTAGAATTGTACATTTTGAATGAAAAGATCACGCATACAAATTCATTATTGCATTTACATTTTTTTCCCAGTTTTTTTCCGCATTCACAAAAATGGTTAAACCAACTAATAAACAACATATTAACAGATTCGGTATAAAATATATTACTGATCAATTACATTTGATGATAAAATTATATGCCAAGTTCATTTTTAAAATTTTTGTGTGTTTGGGTTATCGTAAAGGTTAACATGAAATCATATGGATGAATTAATAACTTTCTTGCAAAAGGAATTCGTCCAAAATGTGGATGAAAATATCATACTCTCAATCTAATCCATGTAACTCATTGCATTTTTCGAGTTATCCTGTTCTAAGACAACAGAAATAGTTCTAAAAATGCTACTTTAATGCTGAATCAATCCGGTAGGTATGATTTGACCAAATCTAGAGGTCAAATTTTTTGAGCATTACATCATTTGGACTTTACTTATTTCCTACTTGAGAAAATAAATTTTGAAAAAGTATCTGGCCATTTCCATTATAGGTCTTTTTCAACACATCATTAATCATCATTTATCATCATGCTAATAATTTCATTTCCTATGAATACAGAAAGCCGTTTAATTTTCTGTTTTAAATTCCAAACGGAATAAGAGGCCACATTAAGCGAAACTAAGCATTCTCATCTTCAACCCTTTCGACACTTCCATTTCTTCGATGCACCCCCTTCGGAGTCATTGAAAGAAAGGGTGATGGGCGGTGACCGCCGGCAGGTGGAGGACCTCTTAAGAAAAAAACGAAAAAGATTATATCTTTTTCGCAGAAGGGTCGGCCCGCGTTACGCCCTGCAGCCACAAATTATTATGAATGAACTCCTCTTCTTCATTTATTACTGCTGCTGTCCGTGCGGCAGCAACAGGTTGATAGACCTCCAGATGATTTTTCATGAATGAATACGACTCGCCTACGTACCGCAAATGGACTTGCCATAACCTCTGGAAGCAGTCAACAAATGTTTCTTCCTGTTTGTTATAGTTGATACAGGAATATATGGGGCAGGAGTGTGATTCTCGCATTGTGATTCAATAATGAGATGGTGACTCACCAGGCGTTGCTTTTTTATTCGAAGAAATCGAACAAAGTAGATGGATAGAAACGTAGGGGAAATTTCGTAGGCAGTTTGGATGCCTTTGATAAGAACTCTCACAAATATAGAGGCAATTTGTTGCAAAGAAGTAAGATGGAAAAAAGGTTTAGTAAAACTAAATTTTGGCTGGTGGTTAGTTCCAAATACTTCTTGAGATGACATAGGACACGTGATTCATTCTTTTCTTTTGTTTTATTCACACTTTCGTTTAGAAAATTCTCGGATGGTATTGCAGGAAATATCTTACTTTTATTTTGTTTTAAATCCACTTAACTATACCATCCTGTGAATTCTACTCTATCTGTTTTACTCATGTTGAGAAATTTGGTCAGTGGATTGTTCAAACGCCTTCTTGCTATAATGTTGGTTAATAAAGGCAATGTGAGTCTTCGTTTTTCTTTTTCTTATTCACAATTTCATTTAGAAAACTCGAATGGTGCTGTGGATAATAACTTTCGCTAATTTTGTTTCAAATCCGTTTAACAATACCGTTCTGTAAATTTTAATCGATTTCAAAACAAATAAATAAATTTTTGTAGACTTTGGCTACTCACATATTTTTTATTCATTACTCTTTTTAACAAAAAAATCTATAAAATAAAATAATAGGCCTATTTTAATTTAAAAAATTCGGATGATATAGACCAGAGGTGTCCAAACTTTTCGCGGCATGGGCCGGATCAAAATTAGATCCATGTTATACGGGCCACTTGTATATACAAATTGAAAAATATCATTATGAGTAAAGTAGCATTAAATACTATTAATTAATACTATTTTATTGTAACTTGAAAATACAAAATACTATACTTGAAAAAACAAACAAAGTATAATTATATAATTATTTTATATAAGTTGAAATATTTTCATGCAACTTCTAATGCGAATAATGAAACTGTTTTTTTTTTTTGTTGTTGTTGAAGAATGTCTTTATAGTTGGGATCAAAATTTGTTACACCAATCATAAGCAATGACTGCAAATGATCATCAGATAAATTTGCTCTATATTTTGATTTGAGATACTTCATTCGAGAAAAAGTTTGTTCGCACACGTAAGTAGTCCCAAGCATTGAAATGAAATTACGAGCAAATTTCTTCAAATTTGGAAACTCTTTTTCATCCAGATATTTATAAAAATCTATTAAGTTTCCTTCCTTGTATTTGTCCTTGATTTGTTCGTTTGCTTGAAGATCAATAAATTCTATTTGAAGCTGGCTTGAAATTTCAGCAACGTTGCAATCAAATGGATTTTGGAACAGCCGAATTTCTTTTGAATTCATGTCCAAATCAGAAAATCGCTTTTGAAATTTTTCTTTTAAATCATCTTTACTGCATCTTACTTTACTCATCGATCATCTTTACTGCAAATGCAATTGGAAATTGTTCTTCAGTTTTTTTATTAAATTCGTCGCAGCACGGAAAATGCGTAAAATTACATTCAGTCACTTGACTTTCGAATAATTGTAGTTTTGTTCGAAAAGCGTTAATTTGAGAGTATAAATCGCAAATTAAATTGTTTTTCCCTTGGAACTTTAAGTTTAAGGTATTTACGTGTGTCACAACATCTGCAAAAAAAGCCAATTTCCAGAGCCATGCAGTATCCGATAAAAGTGATTCAGGATGTTTTTTCTCTACAAGAAATAAATCAATTTCACTTCTAAGCTTAAAAAACTTTTTCGATATACGTTTATGAAAATGAAAAGGTTTGGGCGAAAACATTATTATATTTTAAAACCCTCCGCGGGCCGGATAAAATCACTTGGCGGGCCGGGTTTGGCCCGTGGGCCGTACTTTGGACACCTCTGATATAGACAATTCGAATTCATAATGATAGCGAATTTTTGTTACTGGATTGTGGGGGTTGCTGTCTGGTCAGTTAAAAAGTAGTATTATGCTAGTTGCCATTTAAATAATTTTTTAAAAAATTATTGTTTATGAAATGTTACAATTATATTAACACACTGTAATTGATCAGGCTCTTATATGGTTCATTACATTCCCTTAATTATTACAATACTTATAAACATTGTCTGCTTTGCACATGCAGTTATAACACAGCGTCTGCTTATACAATTGTATGTGCAAACGTAGCTGCCGTATGTATGAGTAGTCATAATGAATAAATAGAACTTATACTTTTTCAAAATTATTAAAATAAAAATAATTAATAAAAAATAAATCATCGCCATTGATTAAATTAAAAATGTGTTAAAATGTAAAACTGAACTAACCTATTTATTAAAAGAACAAATATAAAAATTTTTAAAAAGCGGAAAAGCTAATACTCGAATCAGTTACCAAAGTTTTCACAGTAATTATTAATAAAATGCCAAAAAATGCATTCTTGTTTATGTTTATAAATGACATTTTAATAACATGAAAAAAGTCTTCCAAATGTTTTAAAAACAAACTGTCATCCCATATTCTCTTTAAATTAGTTTAAAGTTTTCGTGAATTTTTTGTTCATTCCATACAATAAACACACTGAAAGACAAAATAAGGAATTCAAACATTAGATATTACTCTTTGATATTAATTTAATTTACTATCATTCCAATAGTGTTGCAGTTTACAATATAGGTAAAGTATATTTTTCGTTGATTTCTTTGAATCATACATAGCACTTTAATTCATTTAAATAAACGCGACATAAGATGGAATCCAGATATTTAATATTGTTATTTGATATCAATTCAATTAGTAATATATTCTCTTTCCATATTAGTAATATATTCTCATTCCATATTAGTAATATATTCAATTAGTAGTTATTGAAGTTTACAATACTAATAAAACATCTTTCATTGATTGCTTTGCATCATGCATAAGCACTATAATTATTTTTTTTACTACGTACATATCACTTGCATTGATTTCTTTGCATCGTGCACAGCAATTTCACTACTGATTGAAATAATTCTGATCTTGTATCCCCGTATCAACCTGTTTTCGCTTGAAATCATTAAAATAGATAAATCTTTTACAAAATCGAAAAGCACTTATTCTTGATTTTAAAGACAGAAATGCAAGACTAATTCTTAACTCTTGTTGTCATGACGAAACATCGTTCGCAATATGAATAATCATACGTTTCAGATATTTGCGTGTTAGTGCAACCAAAAACTAAGGTTTCATCTAATTATAATGTATATAACCCTAAATTTTTTCACATAAAGAAGTAAAGATATAAAAATAGTATTATTAAAAATGAAGTATCCGTTTAAGGTTTCTTAAAAATCAAACTTTTTGTTCATACGTTTTACATTAGGAATAAGAAGTTTTTATTATAACCTCAGTTTGACTGCAAACAGAACAAACATTCTTATGTTAAATTTCTTAGCTGTATAATGTTTACGAATATGCGAAAATTCATCGTTAAAAGTTAAATTTTCACTTATATGCACGATAAAAATTGTATTTCTAAAAAAAAAATGCTGTTACTCATAATGTTATCACATTTATAATTTTCTAAAATTGTTGAATAAATAACAATAGAAATGAAATTTATTATCTTAAGATTTTGCCTCTTTAAAATACTTGTGAATAAATAAAAAATTAATTGGAAAATTGAAATAAAAACTTGTTAATTTATCTTTTCCTGTATTGTTCAGTGAACATTAAATATGATGTATCAATGCAATATTTTTTCATTAAAATTCCCCCCAAACAATAATTTCTCAGCATTTTCAAAACTATCATTAACCCCCTGATCCTTTTCACGAACAAAGTAATTCATTTAAAAAAAAAAATTCTAATTGAGATAACGCTACTGCCATCAATAACAATCAACCTTATTTTCGCGCTTCTCTTATCCATCCACTTTGCGCGCCACCTGGTGACTGAAAGAGAAAGCGACGTTATTGGGAAAGGGTCAAAATTCGACCCTCAACTGAGAGGGAAGCCTCGAAAGCGAGGGGTGAAGGGATGGTGACCTCACCGTGGCACACTTTTCCCTCTCTTTCACAAAAATGCATACTGATGAAGCATCGTTTAAATAATTCCACTCAAATGTGACCTTTACCTAAACGCTGTGTTTTTCATGCTAGGGAAAAAAAACAAAGTCAATTTCTTTGGGGAAGATTTGGGGAAATAAATACTGTGCCGAACAGTATAAATATATTAATTAAACAAATGAAAAAATAATCATGCTTTTGTTTTTCAATAAAGTATTGTTTTCTTTTAATTCAAGAAATATTATGTACGTATTATATTATTAATGGTTGTTAAAAAAATTTATTGAAATATCTTGTGGAGTTTTTCTTTAATGGCTTTCTCAACAAAATATTTTCAAAATAAAATGTTCATAAACGTTTATTTCATACTATATTAGAAGCTTTATATGATTATAACCATTATACTATACATTTCCCTATTTTTTTTTCTACATCGTTATATCTATTTATACTATATATACTATTTATATTAGAGATAAGAAAAATGTGTTTAAAAATGGATGCACTTTTAAAAACATTCTCTTTCGCTTAATTTTGAAGTCATAACTTATACTGAAAACAACTCAATACGAAAAATTAAAAATTGAAGAATATATTGAATAATAATGGAACCAATGAAAAGTATTTGAGTCTTTTCAACAAAGAAATATATTAATAACCATGCCTAAAGTATTTATATTTTAATTAATTAAATATAAAAAACGTTATAGTGTAAAAAATTGGTACCATTGAAATAATTATTTTTAAAATTGTAAGATGATGTAAAATTTGAATTGTGATGCAGTATTGAAAAATTAGTTTTGATTAATTAGGAGAAATATCAAATTTCAGTTAATTTTTAATAAGAATTTTTAAAAAATCGCTCCTAGGTGTACATTTTGAAAGTTAAAATACATTCGTGACAAATTTGTCATTAAAACTCTAACGTATTCAAATACATTTTTGTATATAAAGAGCTAACGGATGTGTTACATAAATCGCTCTTATTACATATTGTTGAATGGCAACAGTTAAATGTAAACAAATCCCTATACGAACATTTTAGATTACTTCAATGTACGTTTCTCTTGCTGTTCTAGTTTCAACACTTCGCTAATTCATGAAACTGCGAAATATTATTAGAAATGTTTTAGGTAGGACAAACCAAAATCTTTATTCACTCAGATGAAAGATGGTATAAAAGAAATCATGTGAGATTGGCCTCAGAAATAGGCTTAACTGATAAATGGATAATTCTAGGTTTTGTATCAATTTACCATTTAATTTTTTAAAACTCAATAAATTAATTTTCAATAATATCAATTTCATTTCTATACAATGTTTTCTTTATTTTTAATATTTTTTAAATATAATATACAATTTGCAACAATTTTTAATATTTGAATTTCATATTCATCAATTCGAACATTCAGTTATCGTGTATTTCTTCAATGTTTAAATTTAAAAATACTTTATTTAGACATTAATTCCAAAGAAGGATTTTCGCTTTCTCTTCTAATTCGTACACACATTTTCTAATTTTCACACATTATAGTTCCAAAATCATATAAAATTTAATGTATTACATTTTCTAATTTGCACATATTATAATTTGTTTTGATTTTTGTACCATATATAATAAAACCGTGGATGAAAGTTAAATGTATAAGAACAAAATATTCGATTTTTAAGACTTATTATGAATAAAAATAGACAAAATAAAAATTTATGGTTAGGCATGCCTGGACAATATTCAGATATGTTTTAGAAACGAATGAATTAAAAGTACATAATATTAGAAATAAGAAAGTAAAAAGGGAAAGGTAAAAGATAAAAATTTCATAGCAAATAAAGAATATTAAATATGTGAAATAATTTTTAGTCAAAAATATGAAGTTCAAAACAAGCCTGATATACAGAAAGTAATATAATAAAGAAATTAAGATGTTGAAAATTGATTTATAAATCTGAAATCTGTTTTTAAATCTGATTTATGGTTGAGAAACTGTTTGCTGCCAATCGTCAATATTGAAATTTGGTTGAATAAAAAAAAAATTGCGAACAGCGATAAATATATACTTAAATGCTTTAATTTCAAGCCTCTGCTTTTCTTTAATATTAAAAAAAAAACAAAAAAAACATGGTATTCTTAACTGTGCAAACAAAACAATGCGAACATACTTTCATAAATGAAAAAATATCTTCTTCCTTTTTTTTTTCATAACAGTAATCATACTCCCATCAACATGCTGAAAAATATCGAACGAATCTTTTTTGACAATAACAGGCATTAGAACTTCTTAAAATATTTGTAGACGAAATTGGGTATAATACTTAAAAGTAACATTCGATATCTTAGGGTGGAACAGTATTGAATATCAAGAGAAAACGAACTACAACACATTCATTAATTCAAATTTCATAACTAGAACCGAAATTCCAATTTATTTAAAAATATCTTTCAACGCCTCACAATTCTACGTGTTTATTTTGATATCCTCCCACACAATTTTTGATTTAAAAAGTCAGTTTCTGCATTTTTGTGCATAAATATTTTAATTAATTATTTGTAATATTAGAATGGAAACAAACACCGAACATGGAGTTGCTATCTCTTCGATGAGTGTATCAAAATAATGGCAAAAATCCCAATTACACAGTTTCCTCGAAATTCGCCTACTTTGACTTCCGCTTTCAGAGCCATTCTATATTCGCCATCAGCGTTCTAAAGAAGCAATAGAATCAATTACCGATGTTAGCTCCTTAATTCCGACAAATCTGATAATCAGAATGTTTTCCGCACATCCGATTGCAGTCGCAGTTAAAAAATAACTAATGCGTTCATTAATAATAATTGTTCTATTTCGAAAGCGCCGGAGCTGTTATTTCGGTGTATCCGTTCCGCGTGCCGATGAATCCGCGTTGTTTACGGAAAAATCGTTTGCGGTTTTGAATGGCAGAAAGTGAGTCATCGATGGCAGACGACAGAACGGGGAGTGTCATCGTATGTTTGGGAATTCGAAATCAAAATAACTCTGAATTACTGTCATTAGACGAATAATTACATTTGTTTTGAAATTACGATTTCCGCAGCTTTTTAATTAGAGGACTCATTTTGTTTTGATTTCTGTCCATAACGTCGCATCTCTCTCGCTAGCCGGCATGCTGGAAGAGGAAATAAAATAATACTAAGATCCGTATGCTTTAACGACCTTCGCCTAGATTGGTGTATCGGAATCGTGCATCTAATTACAAAATTTTTGACTATAATTAAGTCAAAGTAGCTATTAGTTTGAGAGGTAACAATGGCATTGTTCCCGTCTCATCGTAAAGTGCGATTTAGGCTAGGCCGTTTATTATGGAAAATCCAGTATGCAGTAGGATATTTTCCCTAGATTGCTCCAAAATTTCATACAAACACAATTATGATGTCAAAAAAATCTACTAAATTCCATTTATCTGACTTATTGATTTACAATTATTATGTCTAGACTGTATTCAAAATTCAGTTTACAGTTTATCTAGCTTATTGATTTACAATTATAATGTTATGATAGTATACTAGATTCTATTCAACTGGCCTATTGATTTACAATTATAATGTCAGGACGATAATACAAAATCGTTCTTACCTGGAGTTTTGACTTTCAGTTATAATGTTAAGATAGTTTTCTAGATTTCATTTATCTAGCTTATTGATTTACAATTATAATATTATGAAAGTGTACAAAATTCCATTTATTCTAACTTATTGACTTATATAATGTCAAGACAATATAAAAAAATTCTATTTATCTGGCTTTTGTACTTACTGTTATGATGCCAAAATAGTATAATATTGATTTACAGCTGTAATGAAAAGATATTATTAAATATCATTAAGTGTCAATGAGCTAAAGTCAGACTTCTGCCCTAGGGTGCTCAGGGGCTTTTACCCTCAGAAACTACAGCACCCTCTTTCCGGGGTGACGAGAACAGCACATCGTCATTATAAAAGTTGACTTTCCAAAAAATAATGTTGTTACTCAAAGTGTTATGGCATTTATGATTTTTTGAAATAATTGGTATAAAAATACATTAAAAATGAAATCTATTCTAATTATTTTAAGATTTTTCCCTCTTTAAAATAGTTCGTGAATACATAAAAGAAATTAAAAGGAAAATTGAAATAAAAACTTGTTATATTATCGTTTCCTATAATATTCTGTGAATATTAAATTTGATAGATTATTGCAATATTTTTTCATTAAAATACCCCCAAACAATAATTTCTTTACATTTTCAAAGCTATGATTAATCCCCTGATCCTTTCTTCGAACAAAGTAATTCAGTTTTTAAATTCTAATAGTGATAACATCATAACAATCGACCTTATTTTCGCTCCATCGTAGTAGATAGTATAGAAAATAATATCATACACCGTAGTAGATAGTATACAAAATAACACTGGTGAGTACAAGACCCTCAGAAGCTACTGCGCACCTCTTTATTCGATCTCTTATTTGATGTGAATTGGTGTTCAATCAAGGGGGATAGGCAAAAAACAGACCTCTGTAAAATACGAGCAATAAAACAAATTCCAGTTATCAACAGGCCTTTCACATATACAGAGCTTTAGCATGAAGCTTTTATGAGGTCAGATCAAAGTAAAAATGCACTGTTGTCATCAAAAGTAGGTATTTCGGCAATGGGCAATATATCTAGTTGAAACTTTGGAATGAATAAAATCAAACGCAGTCTCATCAGTACTTTGGTGCTTAAAAATAAACCACATTTTCGAACTACCCGAAGTGATACCAACCTCAGTGTCTTTGTTGTGGATGCAACAAAACCACATGTCAGCGGCTTACAACCCACACCGTCAGACAAGTTATCGCCCCTCCACTAAATATGACACGCGCTTATTTGCAATTCAATCAGAAACATCCCTAAAAATCTACCACATACACACAAAAAGCTTCGGTGGGTTTTTTTATTATTATTATTTGATAAATATTTTCAGGAAGGAGCAAACAAAAGTATATACAGAACTTAAGCATGAAGCTTTAATGAGGTCAGATCAAAGTAAAAATGCATTGCTGTCATCAAAAGTAGACATTTTTGGCTATGAGAAATATATGGTTGAGCCTTTGGATTGAATAAAATCAAATGCAGTATCAGCCCGACTTTGGTATTTAAAAATAAACAACATTTTCGAACTAACCCTTGGTGATACAAACCTCGGTGTCTTTGTTTTGGATGTAACAAAACCGCATGTCAGCGCCGTTCAGACAAGTTAGCGCCCCTTCACTAAATATGGCACGCGCTTATTTGCAATTCAATCAGAAACACCCCTAAAAATTTACCACACACACACAAAAAAAAATCTTTAGTGGGTTCTTTATTATTATTTGATAAATATTTTCAGGAAGGAACAAATAAAGTATATACAGCACTTAAGCATGAAGCTTTAATGAGGTCAGTTCAAAGTAAAAATGCATTGCTGTCATCAAAAGTAGGCATTTTTGGCTATGAGAAATATATTGGTGAGTCTTTGGATTGAATAAAATCAAATGCAGTATCAGCCCCATTTTGGTACTTAAAAATAAACCACATTTTCGAACTACTCCAAGTGATACAAACCTCGGTGTCTTTGTTTCGATAAAACCCCATGTCAGCGCCGCCAGCCAAGTTACTACCATTTGATTGGCGCAATATGGTCAAGTATGGCTTTTGCTCCATAAAATACCACACACAAACAAACAAACAAGCCAGCCAAGTTAGCGCCCTTTCACTAAATACGCCACGCGCTTATTTTGCAATTCAATCAGAAACACCCCTAAAAATTCACCACACACAAAAAAAGCATCAGTGGGTTCTTTATTATTATTTGATAAATATTTTCAGGAAGGAACAAACAAAAGTATATACAGAACTTAAGCATGAAGCTTTAATGAGGTCAGATCAGAGTTAAAAAGCATTGCTGTCATCAAAAGTAGGCCTTTTGGCTATGAGAAGTATGTGTTGTTGAGCCTTTGAAACGAATAAAATCAAGCGCAGTATTGGTACTTAAAAATAAACCACATTTTCGAACTACCCCAACTGATACAAATATCGGTGTCTGTTTTGGATGCAACAAAACCGCATGTCAGCGCCGTTCAGACAAGTTAGCGCCCCTTCACTAAATATGGCACGCGCTTATTTGCAATTCAATCAGAAACACCCCCAAAAATTTACCACACACACACACAAAAAGCTTCGGTGGGTTTTTTATTATTATTTGATAAATATTTTCAGGAAGGAGCAAACAAAAGCATATTTTCATTAAAAGAAGAATGTAAATTTATCGATTGACTACGAGAGCGCAACAAATGCACACACAAAAAAAAGTTCTCATCAGTTCAAACTTCCGTCCCGAAATCGGTCGCGTTCAACCTTTGATTCGAGCCGCCTTCAGGTATTTAGGTCCGATCGGACAAAGGCCGGCGACACGCGCTCGGCCTTCCGGTCCGGACGCGCAAGAAGTGGCCTTTTTTTCTGTTTTTTATCGCAGGCAGTGAACGTTAAAATTTGTCCGATTTCGTAGGGTTACGCAGGGGGCATTTCATTCAAACGATTTTACAAAAAAGAATTAATGCTTTTTTTTAAAAAAAAATATTGATGGCACGTTGCTAGAAAGTCTTGTTTCTATTTTCGTCGTCACGCCCGTACTGTGTGGTGTTTATTCGTTCAGTTGGTGAGGAAAGATTTCATTAAGAGAATTATGAAAATTCGTATCTGCGAATCTTGCAATCTAACACTACCTACGCGCTGCTTTAAGAGTTCTCTTTAAATCAGACACCCACTCGCGCATGTTGAACTGGGAAGTACCTCCAAATGTTTTTTTCTCACTTCTCTTCTTCCACCTACTTTTTTAGGGTAATACACAATAAAATTAGCTTCTACGCGCAGAATGTGAATAGAGTGCTGTTTTTTAAAAGGTTAAATTCAAAGGACAATAGATTTTGTATAACAAAGTTAAACGGTTTAAAATGAAAAAGTTTGTTATAAATATTTTAATGTAAAAATGTTTGTTATAAATGTTATAAATATTTTAATGTAAAAATGTTTGTTATAAATGTTATAAATATTTTAATGTAAAAATTTTTGTTTTAAATATTTTAATCTGAAAATGTGTCTTATACGCGTTTTAATATTAAAATGTTTATAAGTTGGCATAATGCAATTAAAATTCTTCATGCTTGCATGAAAAAAATCTTTCTTTCGTTATATTAGCGCTTCGTTTAAAGCAACACTGGGGCTATTTTGGGACGGACCTTGTAATTTTGATCCACGGTCAGATTAGAAGAACGACACAAACTTCTCTTTCCAAACTTCTACGCCATACTAGCGGGTGGACGTTTGACCCAAACGGACTTAACTTGCACCAAACTGGCTTACACGACGGTTCTTCGGTGGAATCTTGTTTCGAACTTGAAATCCTCCAGAACCGAAACCTTACCGACAGAACACCACGGTCTTTTAGTATCTTCATTCTTCGGATTATTACTGAAAATCGCGTTTACATGGCGGTTTATCGGTTGAATCGGGTCTCAAATCGGTTAAATCGGGTAACCCTAGTCACAGCAAGTCGCCATTACTAAAAGGATAAGGCTGTTGAATCTAAATCTTCCAAATTTGGCACACAGTTACTTCTAGGATACAAGTTACTTGCCCGAGAAATAATTTCTCAAAATTTAATTAATTTTTTAATTAAAAATTATTTTAAATTTTTAGAGTTTATCCTCTATAATTTCCGAACATATTATAGCACGAAACTCGTTCTTGGTAGTTATAATTACTTTTTTTAATGTGTTATTTATTATTTTTAAATATTTTTAAATGTTATTATTAGATTCACTTAAAGTTTAAATGTTATTTTATTTAATTGTTTTTAATTTACTATAGTATAAAGTATATTTTTCTAACAGGACTTTGTTCGATCTCCTTTACTTTTGTTAATTATTGTTTGTAGCTTCCTTATTTCGCCTCTAGAGGCGCTGTAACTGTGTCAATAAATTCATCATATTCTCTTTATTATAAATACCTGTTACTTTTCTGACTGTAAGAGATGCTGTTTTGAATTTTAAAGGACTTAAAATGATTTAAACGGTCACCCTGTGAATCATATCAATAAAATAAGATGAATAATAAATAGGGCTGGGCGATGATGGAACATCATCATCTCGATATATCATCCAACATATTTCGATAGTTTTCGATATATCGTGATATCCATATTTCTTTATAGCTATTATAAGTTATGTGACATCTTTTAACATATTGACTGATCAGAACGCCTCCAAATAAAAGGAAGTTTCATTTTATATTTAAAAAAAAATATTTGCCTTTTGAATAAAAATAGTTAGGAAATAATTTTGTTAAAACCCCTTAAATAGTGTGTGTTAATGCTAAAAGAATGTCTGCATGTTATAATTTATAACACTGCATTTAAAATAAGTATTATAATATATTAAAATATCCTTTTTGCTTTTATTTCTGAAGATGAATATTTAGCAATTAAACAAAAGACGGCCTACAACCTTCTGATAACAACAATTATTTTTTCTATAATGGTATCATTCAGTTAAGGAACAGATAACAGTTTATTCTAAAACGACATGCTTAAAACATGTAATTTTTATCTATTAGAATCTGACAGTATTTATCGAAATATTAACACAAATTTCTCTATGAAAGTCAATACGAATGCAAAGCAACAAAAACAAACATTGATCGGTAACCAAAACGAAATTGAAAACGTAAATTAATCGTGAATATTTATTTATAGTATTTCAGCTTATCGTGAACTATTATTCACGTCCATGATTTCAATAGATCGATATTTTTCCAAAACTGGTACCGAAATATCGATTATTAATAATTAATTAACAATCGATTATTAATCAATTCAAAAAACAAAACATCTATTTGTTTTCTATAAAAGTGAAAATCGGCACAGCATTAATAATAAATGGAAAAAAGCTTTGTCTCCGTGTCCATGTACATGCGAATATGATAATTTCCAAAAAAGGCTATATTAACGATATTTGAGATGTTATCCCATCAGCAAATCTGTGAATAGTTTGAAAAAAATCAGTCAGTGTGTTGACCGACCGAAGATCTATTTATCCGCTTGTATTTGAACGAATTAACTCAAAAACTGAATAATTAGTTATATCAAGTTTAGTAAAAGTTTTTGTTCAAAGAATAGTCTTTTTAGGGATAGGATCTTCTAAAGCAGAGGTGTCCAAACTTTTCGCGGCACGGGCCGGATCGAAATTAGATTCATGTTATACGGGCCACATGTATATACAAATTGAAAAATATCATTATGAGTAAAGTAGCATTAAATACTATTAATTAATACTATTTTATTGTAACTTGAAAATACAAAATACTAAACAAACAAAGTATAATTATATAATTATTTTATATAAATTGAAATATTTTCATGCAACCTCTAATGCGAATGATGAAACTGTTTTGTTTTTTTTTGTTGTTGAAGAATGTCTTTATAGTTGGGATCAAAATTTGTTACACCAATCATAAGCAATGATTGCAAATGATCATCAGATAAATTTGCTCTATATTTTGATGCTATATGCTGATGCTTTATTTACAACAAAACAATAAGACTCTGCTTATCGTCAAAATTCACATGCGTATAAAATTTCTTTTATGTTTGAGTTACCGAAATATATTTTTTTATTTAGTCTTATAACTTAACAGCGCGATAGACATTTGTGTTTGGTCAAGTACAACAACTCCGTTTAGTTGGCCACGTAGTTTTTCGATATACCTTTATGAAAATGAAAAGGTTTGGCGAAAACATCTTTATGTTTTAAAACCCTCCGCGGGCCGGATAAAATCACTTGGCGGGCCGGGTTTGGCCCGCGGGCCGTAGTTTGGACACCTCTGTTCTAAAGGATACTTTGTTTCCAATCAAGACAAAAACAATCAAAGTAATTCCCCCCCCCCCCTCCTTTTTTTTTTTTTTTTTTTTTTTTTGTTCTTTATTATGTTACGGAGCATAGAAAAGCTATAATTTTGTCAGGAAATAAAAAAGAGGAGTCAAAGGATACCCCTGCTGACTTTTTCAGGAAATTTCCATTATTACAAATGTTTATTACTACTTTAAAGAATCAATTTTTATTAATTTATTTTGATTTTTAAGTAAGGGAAGTGCATTACAGATTTTTCTTCGGATGTTGCACCGGAAATTAAGGGGATAAAAAGAAAGAGGGAAAGGAAAAAAAAAGAGAAAAGAAAGAAAAAACTTTAAAAATTCGATTACTGTAATTGAGGAAAATGGCTTATTTCTTAGTATTAGTGATGGATGAATGCTTTCAGTAGGAAAATGCTATCAATAATTTCTAGAGTACTATTTTATATTGATTGCATCATTAATCATTCTTTTGACGAAGATAAGATGTTTATGATTTAAAAGATATTCAACCAATCATAATAATTATATTTTTCAAAATATTTTTGATATACTAATAATTTAAATAAAAATATCCTATTCTATTCAAAATGTTTCATTAAATTCGATTCATTTTCTTCTGTGACCAAGTTATGAAATTTTGAATATTACTACTTTAAATACTTTTTAACTATGTGAATGACATCTTCTTGAAGATCTTCCAATTAATATACGGCACTGTAATATTGATTGGACTTAAACAGAAGATCTGTGAAGGAAAACATTAGAGTAATTATAGTTTTCTGGGGAGAAAATTACTATCAAACAAATTTAAAAGATTCATAAGTTATTATCAGTATTATTACAAATCTGATATCGCTTTCATGATTTTTATGTATTTGAGACTACCCTTTATTGTCTGCATGGATTATTAAACACGTTATTTTTATTTCTATTAATCCTATATAAAGAATTAATCTATATCTATACTTATAATAAAGCTCAATGTGTGTGTGCGTGTGTGTGTTGGCGCTCTACAGGCCAGATCGTTGGACCTACAGCTATTAAATTTGTTACATGTATACCTTGGTGGTCGGGAATGTGCAGCTTGGAGCCCCTTTTTTCGAATTTTTAATTAGAATTTGAATTAATTAAAATTTAAGCGAAATTTCGACGTTTTTCCGCTATAACTTCCGAAAATATGATCGGACAAACATAATTTTAACATCAATTTAAAGATTTTAAAAAATTAGCTTTCTAATGGTATCAGTGTTTTAATGTATAACTCAAGCTTCTATTTTTAACGAATTTTTAAAGAAATATTTTAACCATGTTTTTTTAGCACGTGACTGGATAAAATAAAATAAAATAATGCCGGAAGTTCAAATAAAAAAAACAACTATCATTGCAAATCAAATCTAAAGATATGCAACTTTTAGCACGTGACCGGATAAAATAAAAGAAACATAAAATGGGATATTTTCTTAAAAAATAAATGCAAAGCAAAGGTTTCTATGACTGTTTGCAATATCTATATCATTAATTCCATAAATTATTTTTATTTACAGTAAACCTAATTGAATTTAGACAAGATATGCATTGAAATCCCGACTTAATGGCATATTTCTATAATCTTTTGCAATATCTGTAACATCAATTCAATAATTTTTTCCCTTTTTCGCTTTCTTTAAAAAACATATTTAACATTTTGGCAATATCACCGAAAAAAACATTTTTAATATTTTGAAGCATAATCGATTAATTATTAGAGCATTAAACTCAAAAAAATTTTCCGGATAAAGTTACCGACTCTTTAACTACTAATAACTGAATCTTTTAACTTTAACTATTTCTTAAATTTTGGCTAATTAATATATAATTTAATTGAAAATTTTAGAACGCATTACTCATGGCTAACCAGCTGGTCGCCAAAAGCGGCTAGTATTTATAATAAAGTTCAATATGTGTGTGTTAGTGATCTACAGGCCAGACCTTTGGACCTAGAGCTACCAAATTTGGTCCCGGGAGGAGGAGGGGATGTGCACCTCGGAGCCCTTTTTTTGAATTTTTTATTAGAATTTAAATTAAAATTTAAGCGAAATTTCGAAGTTTTCCCGCTATCACTTCCGAAAATATTATCGCACAAACAGGATTTTTACATCCATTTAAAGATTAAAAAATTAGCTTTCTAATGGTAGCAGTGTTTTAATGTATAACTTAAGCTTCTATTTTTAACGAATTTTCGAAGAAATATTTTAACCATGTTTTTTTAGCTCGTGAAAGGATAAAATAAATAAAAACAATGACGAAAGCTCAAAATTAAAAAAAAAATTATCATCGTAAATAAATCTAAAGAAATGCAACTTTTAGCACGTGACTGGATAAAATAAAATAAATATAAAATGTGATATTTTCTTCAAAAAATGCAATGATCTATGATCATTGCAATATTTAAATCATCAATTCAATAAATTATCACTAATTATACAGGATATGCATTCAAATTCCAATGGACAATTTGTAAATTTATTAACATTAGTATATAAATATTAATATATAAATTTATAAACATATTATTAACATAGTATTATTAACAGGCATATATATTGTTTAATACTATTAATTTGATCTAAATGAAGTAAATAATTACATTTTATGTAGCTTGAGTCAAACAATGCATTTATGAATAAGGAGTTTTAGATTTCTTCATACTTTGCTCTGTGACTCATATTTTAGAAAATATTTTTATTAATATCTATACTTATAATAAAGTTCAATGTGTGTGTGTGTGTGTGTGTGTGTTGGCGCTCTACAGGCCAGACCGTTGGACCTACAGCTACCAAATTTGGTACATGTATACCTTGGAGGTCGGGAATGCGCACCTCGGAGACCTTTTTTTGAATTTTTAATTAGAATTTGAATTAATTAAAATTAAGGCAAAATTTCGACGTTTTTCCGCTATAGCTTCCGAAAATATTATTGCACAAACATGATTTTTATATCAATTTAAAGATAAAAAAATTAGTTTTCTAACAGTATCAGTTTTTTTAATTTATAATGTAAGCTTCTATTTTTAACGAATTTTTAAAGAAATATTTTAACCATGTTTTTAGCACGTGACTGGATAAAATAAAAGAATGCCGGAAGTTTGAATACAAAAAAAAAAAAAAAAAAAAAAAAAAAAACTATCATCGCAAATCAAATCTAAAGAAATATAACTTTCAGCACAGGACTGGATAAAATAACATAAATATAAAAAGTGATATTTTCTAAAAAAATAAATGCAAAGCAAAGGATTCTATGATCGTTTGCAATATCTAAATAATTAATTCAATAAATCTTCTTTATGGTGATAGTTTCTAAAAAAAAAAAATGTAAAGCTAAGGTTTCTATAAAATGTGCAAGAGTACATCAAAGGGAAAAAATTAGGTTTTTATCATCCTGTTGCCATCATTTTGACAGAAGTTCAAATTAAAAAAAAAACTATTATCGCAAATTAAATCTGAAGAAATGCAACTTTTAGCACGTGACTGGATAAAATAAAATAAATATAAAATGTGATATTTTCGTTAAAAATTGCAAGGCAAAGGATTCTATGATCTTTTGCAATATTTAAATTATTAATTGAATAAATTATCTTTATTTATACAGGATATGCATTCAAATGCCTTTCCAATGTCCAATTTGTAAAATAGTATTAATAGGCATGTATATAGTTTAATACTTATAATTTGATCTAAATGAAGTAAATAATTACATTTTATGTAGTTTGAGTCAAACAATGCATTTATGAATAAGGAGTTTTAGATTTCTTCATACTTTGCTCTGTGAGCCCTATTTTACAAAATATTTTTATTAATATCTTAAATAAAAGTTGCTACATCAATCAGTCTTCTAAATCAATCATTAAAACTGACTGATTTATAAAATTAAGGAATATTATTAGGAAAACGCGTTCTTTTAGAACTTTCAGTCCATCATCTTAAAGAAAATATTAATTTCAGGCCAATCAATGCCCG
>JAPMOQ010044764.1:317297-346146 GCA_026543055.1 Argiope trifasciata
GTCCATCATCTTAAAGAAAATATTAATTTCAGGCCAATCAATGCCCGGAGTTACTTCAAGGCTAAAGAATATGTGGTTTAATTGAAAATTTTAGAACGCATTACTCATGGCGAACCAGCTGGTCGCCAAAGGCGGATAGTTCTATATAATGAAAAACTACTACAATTTTTTTAGAATTGTCATCTCAATTGACAAACTGTTAAGCTGTTTTCTCTGACTTTACGCCTTTTAAACACTATTATAAAGCCAGAAATTTTTTTAAAAATTGAATCGATAGGTTGTTCTCGTATTCTTTTAAATGTCTTAGTTGGTTTAAAGAGCGAAACGTAAAACCTTAATGCATTCTTAACAAAGTATTATGTTCAGTACAAAAATAAGCATTTTGTACTGATTAGAAAGTGATACCTTTGTACTTTGCAAAATAGAAAAAAAAAGCATTATATGAAGAAAGAATAGTTGAAATGGAAGCCATTGGAATATCGAATTAAAAATTGTCGAAAGAAAACTTTGATAAATCCGAGACACATGTTACTTTCACCAACTCATATAAAAATAAATTTTATAAAACACTTTTTTTAAGGCTTTTCTAAAAGAAATTTTTTTCTGGTACATTTGTGTGCTTTATTTGAAAGAAAATTGAAGGAAGTGTCATTTCTAAGAGTTGACATCAAGAAATTAATGAAGGATTAAAATTGAGCTCAAAATGAAAACAACTGAGATAAAGGCCAACATTTTTTTTTTTTTTAAATCTCGGTGCAAACTTTTTTGGAAATTAAAGAGATCCAAATTACAAATATATTGTTGAAGCAATATTAGCAAACTAAGATATTAGAGTGTAATATGAGCTTGAAAATATATTTTCTCTATTCGAATCTAGACTATTTCTCTACATATTTAGGTACAGTAATGAGAAGCAAATATTTCTTTTATTATTTGGTGAAATATTTCACCCAAATATAAAAACTATGGTAAGGCGATATCATGTACTATTAAATATCAGCGTGACAAAGCAGGCAAAGAGCCTAGTAATCTTTTGTGACTCAAAGGCCGCCCTCCAAGCAATTCTAAAAGGACATTCTTATTACACCCAAGAAATCATCTCTTGTCTTCAAGATCTTCAGATTATTAACAAGACATGTGTCCTCCAGTGGATTCCAGCACACGTTGATATAGAAGAAAATGAAACTGCGGATAGATTGGCCAAGGAGGGCAGAGACCTCAACTCTGGCTGCTCTGATGTTTCTCTTCAAGATGCGAATGCAGCGGCCAGACATAAACCTAGAGAAAAATCCATTCAGGCCAAACATCTTCTCTCTGAAATAACTGCGAACAGATCTACTATTAAAACCATAACTAGGCTGAGAACCGGACACCACAGGGGTATGAAGATCGATGGAGAGGGCATGAAGATCTATAGAAGCTGTGAAAATTGTCCTGATACACAGCTTACTTCTACTCACATCTACGAGTGTGCGGCTATGAGCGCCAGCCTGAGAAAGATTGGTGTACTGCCAACTGATAGATCCGTATGGAGACAACATCAAAAGAGTCGCAGAAGAAATTTTCAAAATTCATGGACATATTTAGTTTCGACCCTCATGGACACGACAAATAAAAAAAAAAGCGTGATAATCAATTTTTGGTAGAAAAAGAACAATACCTGCCAAGTTAACATAGTACCCCATCACACCCAAAAAAAGGGCTTCGAAAGAGAAGGAAACGATACTAAACACATTTGTGATCTTTATCATAATCCTATCTATTACTTTATTCATGGCAGAGTTATATGTATAAATGTATATTTGATGTAATAAATTAAAAGCTTAAAAAAAACCAAAATATTTTTATTTGAAATATTTCTTCTAAAATACTCTATCGCTTTATAAATGCAGTCTGAAGTAATACAAAAACGGCGATTTCATTTTTTGAATCAATCTTAAAAAGAAAAGAAAATCAGTGATTTCAATTGAAACATTTTTCAAAAATTACTTTTTCGGAGACCTTTGTTATGAAATTCAAATCTACATTAGGCAGGTTTTAGTCTCAGAACATTCAAACCTGTTTTTCCTTATTGAAAATATAAGAGTAATTAAATATTTTTCTTAATATAGCTCATAGTATCGGGTGATTATATCAAAAATAGAAAATACTTTTTTCACTAGTAATTTTATTGATAGAGATTAAGTATAATTCTTTATTTAGAATATTTATCAAAATAATATAAAATTATTTAATATATATTTTTGATTTTTTTTATTTACTGAGATTTTCAAAATTTTATTTTTAGTAAATGAAGTAATTAAAATTAATCTAGAGATTTTTCTTTTAATAAACTAAATTTTAAATCTAATAAAGTTTTTTCTATTTAGTCCAAACTAAATCATTAAGTTTTACTATTTAAAAATTAAATTCAATAAAGATATTAAAGAAATTTTAATCTGAATACGATCTATTTTTGTCATTTTCAGCTGTCAATAAATTCTAAATATTCAAAGAAAAATTAATTTGCAATTTCGTCTGGTTAAAAGGCAAAGTTAAAGTATATTATTTATTGTTCTTTTAAAAAGAAAAATTGGTTACATCATTTTTTTTAAAAGTTAAAATGTAGAATCTTTTAATGAAGTATGAATCACTCTGAGATACAGACAGATAAGATTTTAACTATTGCGATACCCTTCATTTTAATGAACAATTTTAATTTCTAGTTCTTATCCCTTCAAATAAATTTCCGTCTGTCATCCCTGCTAAATTAGATGGCTGAAAGAGTTCCCCGAAAATAATTTTTTGACAAAAGTGTCTTTTTTTCAAAAATGGCAACATTTTAAAGAAGAAATTTAAAAAAAACATATGGTATATACTTTTAAAAGTTTATTGTAAGTAATTTTTAAAAATTCGTATTTTTTATTCCTATTCAATGAAGTAGAGTAGAGTCCCCATTCAACTAATTTCCGTTCTATAAAGCTTTTTATGAAACGGAATTTTTTGCAGAATCATTATTTTGTATGCCTTTTATTTGTGTGTTTTTCTGTCCGTATTGAGAAAGATGATTTTTATTAGAAACTAGCCGCCTTTGGCAACCAGCTGGTTCGCCATGAGTAATGCGTTCTAAAATTTTCAATTAAATCACATATTCATTAGCCTAGAAGTAATTCCGGGCATTTATTGGTCTGAAATTAATATTTTCTTTAAGATGATGGACGGAAAGTTCTAAAAGAACCCGTTTTCTTGATAATATTCTTTAATTTTATAAATCAATCAGTTTTAATTATAGGTTATGCTTCCAAAATATTAAAAATGTATTTTTCGGTGATGTTGCCAAAATATTAAATATGTTTTTTGAAAGAAAGCGAAAAAGCGAAAAAAAATTATTAAATTAATGATACAGATATTGCAAACGATTATAGAAATGTGCCATTAGGTCGGGAGTTCAATGCATATCCTGTCTAAATTCAATCAGGTCTACCGTAAATAAAGAAGATTTATTGAGTTAATGATATAGATATTGCAAACGATTGTAGAATCCTTTGCCTTGCATTTATTTTTTTAGAAAGTATCACTTTTTATATTTATGTTATTTTATCCAGTCACGTGCTGAAAGTATCATTTCTTTAGACTTGATTTTCGATGATAGTTTTTATTATTATTATTATTTGAACTTCCGTCATTGTTTTCTTTTCTTTTATCCGGTCACGTGATCAAAAAAACATGGTTAAAATATTTCTTTAAAAATTCGTTAAAAATAGAGGCTTAAGTTATACATTAAAACACTAATACCATTAGAAAGCTAATTTTTTAATCTTTAAATTGATGTTAAAATCATGTTTGTCCGATAATATTTTCGGAAGTTATAGCGGAAAAACGTCAAAATTTCGCTTAAATTTTAATTAATTCAAATTCTAATTAAAAATTCGAAAAAAGGGCTCCGAGGTGCACATTCCCGACCTCCAAGGTATACATATACCAAATTTGGTAGCTGTAGGTCCAACGGTCTGGCCTGTAGAGCGCCAACACACACACACACACACACATTGAGCTTTATTATAAGTATAGATATAGATATAGATGTTTCCAGCTTTTGTTTTCTATTCTATATGCAACAGAGCTCGTGGAGTACTTGATGATTTTTAATCTAAGGATATTGTTTTTGTTTGAAAAATCGGCATTGCAGTTCATTTTAAAGTTTATTTTGATTAGTTTTTTTAAAAAATGGATCTTTAATGTTTATTAAATAGAGTAGAATAGTGTTTTCATTTAACAAGGCTTTTTATTTAACAGAATTTTTTTGCAGAATCTTGGTTTTGAGTGCTTATTATACGTTTTTTTCCCTTTCCATACTGAGAAAAAGTTTATATTAGAAAGTTTTTCTGTGTTTATATTAGAAGGTTTTTCTTTTGCTTTATATTCGATGCGTGGTAGAGTTGCAGAGTATTTAAATTTCAATAGTTTTTAACCTCCACGCGTTACTTTTGTTTTGATAAAATAACATTAGAATTCAAATATTTAAAAAAAAATCCCTTTTAAAGCCGTAAAAGAAATATTATTTATAATATCCGAGATCATAAAAAAGTACATAAAAAAACTGATTGTTTATAAATGAAAACTGCTAGCAAATTCATTTCACATAAGCATGTAGATTTTCGGTGTGGTATTTTGTCAGTAAGGAGTAAGTTGCAGAGCAGTCGTTTGGGTCTCCTCACATTTTTTTTTTTAATGTCTAGCATTGCAATTTCTTTCATTTCAAAATTACCAATTTTGTATAATTTCATAGAGAATCTGTCGTTAAAGAGTAAGTTGTAGAGCAGTCGTCTTGGTCACCTTATATATATATTTTTAATGTCTAGCATTGCAATTTCTTTCATTGCAAAATTATTAATTTTGCATAATTTCATACGGAATCGTGGTGAATGTCTCTTGTGCATGTAGCTGACCGTAAGTAATTGTAAATCTTTACGGGTATTCCAGACAAGCCATGAATGGTTACTTATTTGCCTTTAGTTTTGCTTTTTACTCGAATTTCCGAGTCTTTTTTCCTTACTTCATTCCTAATATTGTATAGTTTGTTATTTTTGAAGGTTCAAATAGTCAATCAAATTGATTGTGTTCAAATGGGAACATTTGAAGCACGCAATAGTTGTTAAAGAAAGTAAGATTTATCTCATTTTCTTCACATATTCACATCGCTGAATATTCTACGTGGAATGACACATGCAAGATGTGGCAAAATGAAATGAATGATGAAGACGATAATGAAGATGTTATTAAAAATTTTTCATAAGAAGTGATGATAGCATTCGATGCAACTCAAACCGAATTGCAGCTTCAAAAGAATGTTAAGTATAATGTATAATTTGTTAATAATGTAATCTTTGCAAAAATGCATTAGATTTTCACAGTATGATCACTTTAATGAAAAATATATTAATTATAATAAATGTATAAAAAAGTATTGTTGTGATGTTTAAGATTTATATTAAATTTAATAAGATAGGAAAATATGTTCCAATTTTTGTTTCATTTTATAATTTTTATTACTTTATAATTCCATTCACTATTTTCTTTTCATGAACTTTCTTTATATTCATGTCTTTTATATTAAGCCTTTTTTAAATACAGATCTGTCTAAGTTTCCAAAACAAAACGGCAATGCAACCTTTTTCAATTTTAACCTGTTTTTCAACTGTGCTGAAACTTTTGTTTAATCTAAAAATATGTTTGATCAACATTGAAACAGATGTATATTTGTAACTATATTTTCTGCAGATAAAATTATTTGAGATTTATTATTCCTGAACTATAATTGCTGAAACTGTGATAATTCTTCCTAATCGTAAACAACATTTAAGCTCCTTTATCACTATAAAATGCTTAGATTCACTGATTTATTTTTAAATAAGTGTGAAATAAATACAAAATACATTCTCGTGAAGCGTAGACTAAGATTTTGCTACTAAAGTTTTACATGTGAATCACATTTGATTGGCTGTCTATAAATTGCTTGCGCAGTGGCGTGCGTCGATGATGCTAATTCGAAGATAGGGCGGAGCTCATGAAATTTTGGCCCTGGAAATTAAATCTGCGATGCCCTCCTCTCTGCTGTGTAACTAAAAATTACTCCAGTTAAAAATGGGAGCTGCTTATAAATAAATATGAGGGGAGGGAGTTAAAACAGGTTTGACTTAGTCAAGGATCCAAGAAGATTCTCCTTTAATTATTTGGAGGCAAATTAAAACGATAATTCAATTATACTTTTTTTTTACAGATTACTCATACTTTGAAAGAGATAACCTGTTTGCATTTTATTTTAAAATTAGTCTTCTTTGGCGACCAATTTGTTCGACTTTACTGGATGTTTAATTTTAATATGGAATGCCTTTGTTTAATACTCACCTTGTTAATCAACTTCATCACCAGTTGCCCCAATCTCCTCTGCATATACTTTTTAATTCACATGGTATTCTCATTTATATTAAAATGAAACTCAGAATTTTCAGCATTTGCTGTTAGTTAGATGTAATGACGGGTTTTCTCTCAGTTAGTTATAAGGCGGCAAGAAGGCAGCGCTTGGCTGAAAATTGCTGTTCGGTCGATGCAAGTAGTTGTCCTGACGGGACACTGCAAGCCGGTGTATTGTATTTTTTCTTACTGCGCTTGCGTTTGGCGATTTCTTGGAGTGGAAAAATTTATCCCTTATCGTAGAATAAATCTAACATTTTATGCTCTTTCTGATGCGAGGTTGTGTTCTTTTTTCATTTCATTTGCCATTTCTTTTCTGTAGTCTTTCATATTTAGATATTATGACTTTTGTATGTTTCTTTTTGTAATTATCCATTACTTTTACAAGATACAATGTGAAAACTGAAAAATTCTGGGACGTCAAAATATCAAATTTTAGACAAACAGGAAATGTTTGAATTAATTTTATGAAATTGTGGCAAACATAAACCCTTCTCTTTCTACGCATGCACTGCCTACTATAACTGGCCGAGTGTAAACCTGGCATTTATTAAAACTTCATTTTTTTTTGTTACCATTTCACAGTCAAGAATGACATAAATACTTATTGCGACGTAATAATAATATTCGTTAAATATTTCAAACAACACTTGCAAAACAAACCTCAAGTGCCATGGGTCAGCTGACTCGCTATCTTCCAATCACAAATTTTTACATTAAAAAATTTATATGATAGGTATATAACAAATTAATAAAATTTGCGGGAAATCTAATTATCACACAAAATACTTTGTTCATTTTTTTATTTTCTCGTATACAAAGGCAGAGCATTTTAAGAATTAAAAAAAAAAAAAAACTTATGCACTGAGATTTTCCATAGTTAAATCTTTATTCAAATAGAAAAAATTAATTTCTCTATTATGTCTGTCTCTCTGTGAATTTGATTATGAAAAAAAAGTAACAAGCTAGCCCAATAAAATTTGGTTTGTCGCCTTAGCAACACAATTATAAATTTTTATAAACTTTTAAATGACATACTTAACTAAAACATTTTATCAAATTTAGCATAAAACAATTCAAACTAAACCTTACATAAGTAATATACTTTTAATAAATAATTTTATAAATAACCTGATTTATAATAATAAACAATTTCATAAATTTTAACAAATAATTTAAATTTAAATAATTTTCTTCATCTATTTCAATTTTCGATTTAAATGCTTTCTTGGAACCTCCAGAATTTCTTGATAAATTAGAAACAAAGTTTTTTCGTTTTTTTTCACTTGCCGCTGATGGATGGGGGGGGGGGGTAAGACACCCGGCGTGGAGTTTGTAAATGTGTTTTCTCCTGTCAACACCGGAAGCGAGTTGCTGAGCTGTCGCCTCGTAAAGTGTAGTTGAGTTAGGAGCAGAGGGGGTCTAAAATTAGAGAATAATGGCTTGATCGAAAGTTCTCTCCCTACACTGCATCAACAGCGATACTCTTTGTTATAGCAGCTCTTATGATTGTATTTCATTTTATTATACCTTGGCTCGGAGTAGGTTTTACCATTAGATAACTCTAAACAGCTCCTAATTGCTAGATGCACATTTCAACAAAAGAAAGCAATAATGCCACAATTGTTTAGAGTTTTCCTTTTCTAATCAGTATCGGTTCACTATTGGCCTATCAATCTGATATACGTCGAATAGATTTAGGTGCTTTCCATCGTTTACTTTTAAATAATTATTCATTATTGTAGATATTATGGAATATTGAAGTAATTTTTTTCACATATTTTCGTGATAAGGAAACAATAATGGCATAATTTTTTGGAGCTCTCTTTTTCTAATCAGTATCGGTTCAGTACTGGCCTATCAATCTCATATATGTCGAATGGATTTAGGCGCTCTCCATCGTTTACTTTTAATTAACCATTCATAATTGTAGATATTATGGAATATTGAAATACTTTTTTTCACATGTTTTCTTGATAAGGAAACATTAATGGCACAGTTGCTTGGAGCTCTCTCCCTTTTTTATCAGTATTGGTTCACTATTAATCGGATATATGACGAATAGATTTAGGTGTTCTCTATCGTTTACTTTTAGCTAACCATTCATAATTATTGAAATTATGGAATATTGAAATAATTTTTTTAACTTATTCAATCGAAACTATCAATAATCTCAAAATGAGCAGTTAAAAAATAATAATTAGTATAGCTATTAGTTAGTTAATATATAAAATTTAGGAGAAATTTTATTCAATATTCCATAATATTTAGAACAATGAATGATTAATTAAAAATACAAAGAGAGAATTTAAAAATATAATAGCATCCCTTGTTTCATTAGCTAGGTACTCTTGTTTAAATTAAATTAAGGGATCGCAGGGCTTTTACATTTCAACATTTTCGAATTTTGAAAAAATATATTTTAAAACCTCAACTTTCCTGAACAGTTTGGTACCAAAATTTCGATGATATTATCAAGATTTCCTGAGATATTAAGGAAAAAAACTATACCAGCACTGATTAAATGAAAGCAGAACTTCTCCGTCAGAATGGCAAAAGACATACAAATCTCAGCAATTTCTGATACACATAAGGACAAAGAAACTTAAAATTTCAAAAGAAGTGGAACAATTTATGGAACATGCTTATGCTTCAGAAGGGAATTAATTTGCTTTAATTTGTGCAAATTCTTTTTCGCTATTTTTTTTTTTTTTTTTTTTTTTTTTTTTACTCTAACATCAATTTTCTCAAAACATAAAAAAAAAATTGTATTTTAAGGATTTTTTCAAAAATTACATTTATTATTTATATGAATTCCATGTACGGGCTTAAAATGGCTTCTTCTATGACTTATATATCAATTGTTAGACAATTATTCTCAAAAAAATTACATAATTTTTTATCATATTTTTTCTTAAAATTTCACATATTAAATCATTACAAAAGTGTGTTTTTTTTTAATTTATAAAAAGCATGTATGGCGTCAAAACGGAACATTTTTCTGCAAGTCAACATTAATTTTGTAAATTCTTACCAATTTTTAAATGTAGAATTCTGCACGCTGTAAAATATTGATTTTTAATGTTTATTAAAAAAAAGTCCAATTTGTGTTTCTTAATAACTTTTTGAATTTTTTTATTTTAATTATATGGAAAAAGGAGTTATAATGTAATTGTATATGATTATTCTAAGGATAAATTTCTAACTTCACAATTACTTCATTTGTAAATTAGATAGTGTAACTCAGATTTTTGTTGTTGTTGTTCTTATGGGCAAATTTTAAAGAATTCTGCTACCGCTTAAGTAAACGCATGCAAGAATAAAAGTTTTTCAGAGCCACATTAACTTGCCTTGAAAACTTAGCATAGCAAAACATTCCCATTTCATCTCCGACATTGCAATCACTTTCAGAGCTAGCTGTGCAGCAATTATTCCTTTCTTGCTCATGGGCGTTCCATGTCCTGTTCTTTTCTCTTTCGAACGCTCGTTTGTACTCTCCGGCCAAACAAGAAAGAAAGTGTTCGGATCGCCTGACCGTAATCATTCGGACACCCTCACATGGGCGGAGATCGGGCTTTTCTCTGTGTTCGAAAACCCACATGACACCACCCACATGCTTTGGGTCCCCTTTGTTCGATTTAACCCTAATGGGCGCCGCTCGTCTGTCTGTCCCCTTCCTTAATTTCCACACCTATTAGCCACAAACCGTCAGTTGTACGATTGGCCCTAATGAACGCTTTCGCTCGGCACCGCACCGGCTGGCGACATGCTCTATTCCCTTTCCAAAAACCGCAAATGATTTCGTGATCCTGTTTTGTCCATTTGATCCAGAAAATGTTCGACATGAACTGGCAAAAAAAAAGGGGGGGGGGAATGGATATTCGAATATCTGAATCAATGGTCTTGAGAATGGATTCCGAGGGACCCCGCGATACTCTTAGAAAAGTTGCAATAGAGAGAGAGAGAGAAAAAGTTGGATCTTCTCAACATCATAAATGCTGGTTTATCTATTAACAAGTTCCCTGCTACGACTGATGCCTGTGGTTCGAACCATTATCTAATAAGATGGATTATATATGGATTATGGATGGATTTTGGAAAGATTATCTAATAAGAACCATTATCTAACATCACTTATTTGATCTCCTTTAATCGTAATAAATACCGAATTGATGCAGGCGTCCTGGCTTAGGGATTGCTTGTCTTCCTAGAGTTCTGGGCGTCCCGGTTTCGAGTCCCGGTTCGGGTTCTTGTTAAATTCTTGTTATTCTATTTGTGAGTAGTGTGAATGGGCCCCACTGTAAAAAGGGCTTGTGCAAGCGAATGTGAAGTATGTGAAAACTAGGACATATAAATTAAATAGGTTTTTTTTTCTACTCGCATCAAATTCTACATTGACCGAATTTTTGCTTTCACACGAATTATATATACGGAAATCAGCGTGTTAATAGTATGCTAATTTTAAATACTTAATCTTGAAAACGTCTGGAAAAAGTGTTAAACTTCTTATAAAATTAATTTTAAAAAATTAGCTATATGACTAAAACCCACAAACATTTTGCCAAATAAACATTATTTCTTTTTAATGCTTTGATAGAATACAGGTAAATCTATCAAACGGATCAATCATATGATTAATGACTTCTTAGTAAAAAGAGAAAAACAAGAAAGGTTTCTTCTGCTATTCTATTGCAAATAATTCACACAGTGAACAACGGAATAAAACAAGGAGATATAAACCAAGCATAGTTTATTCTACTCATATCAAATTCTATATTGACTGAGACCTTTCGCCGCGGATTTTAGTTGCACTTCTCTCAACGTATTAAGAATTTGCAAATTTGAAAAAGAATTAATCTTAAAAATATCAGAAAAAGTGATGCATTTTTATAGCATTTATATTAAAAAATTAGCTATACGACTAAAACTGATAAACCTTTTGTCAAATAGACACGGTTTTTAAAAAAATTATGATATAATATAGATAAGTATATCAAAGCCATCAATCATATGATTGATGGCTTCATAACAAAAACAGAAAAAAACAAGAAAGGCCTCTTCGATTATTTTATTAAAAATATTAGTCAGGTAAAATGAAGATAATATTATCAGAAAATATTTATTAGTTATGTGAAATAAATATTGAAAAATAAAATTGGAACGGGTAATTCGAAATATAAAATTCATACTAGAGCTTGCTCATTGTAAATTTCTTTTGTTTTGCTAAAGAAATTTTCCACATAGTTTGGAAACTATATTATTAATATACTATGAGAACTGACAGATCTAAATCAAAATGAAATGAAAGAAGATTGTGATTTAATGAAAAAAAGATCATAAAACACATTTTTATTTGTAATGCTGAAAGGATGGAATTTTTTAAAATTATTTTATTAGATTCATTCTTTAATTATAATTCAGGATTATAAATATAACAGTATTTTGGAGACCATTTTTCTTAAATTTCCTACCAAAAATTCAAATTAATTAATTGGTTAATTTATAATTAAGTTCTCTTTATTGTCACTTTAATGAAATAGGCAAATAAAATTGGAGACATAATCTAATATTCTAATCCATTTTATTATGACTGTTACCAGTTATTCTTGATTAAGAACCGAACTAATTTGATTGCATACTACCCAGAACACTGCCTTGGAAAAGAAGAATGTATTCGTATTCAAGAAATTTTAACTAAAACTACGAAATAAATCGAAATTGTCGATATTATTGTCTTCAGGATGAGTAATGTGAATAACTTTATAATTTGAAATAATCAAAACCAGTAATTTGAATAATTTAGTAATTTGAAGTAATCAGAATCAGTAATTTGAATAATTTAGTATAAAATACTCAAAATCAGTAACTTGAATAATTAAGTAATTTGAAATAATCAGAATCAATAATTTGCATAATTTAATCATTTTTAGTAATTGGAATCAATAATTTGCATGATTTAGTAATTTGAATTTGAAGTAATTAGAATCAGTAATTTAAAGCAATCAGAATCTGTAGTTTGAATTAATCAAAATCAATAATTTGTATAATTTAATAAGTTGAAGTAATTAAAATCAGTAATCTGAAATAATCAAAATCAGTAATTTAAAGTAATCAGAATCTGTATTTTGATGTAATCAAAATCAGTAATTTGAAGTAATCAGAAGTTACGATTCACAAAATTAGGAAGTAATTTGTTGATCGCACGCCACTGAGACAAATTATTATTAACTGTTCTATATATTAGATGGAAGTTATTTCTAGACAGAGACAATACTGACACTATTCCATTTTGGAAAGACCCCCTGGCTGCTCGGCCACCTATACCTCCATTAAGGGGACCACACTCGCATAAATGTGGATTGAACAAAATAAAATAAGCATTTTGCCCCAAAATTGACCATGATTATTGTGTTTAGTGGATTTTAAATCCGTATTCAGAAGCTGTAATTGATTCGACCACCCGCCCGAAAAAGGGTGGTCAAATGTTTCTGTTTACTCGTCTGTCTTTATTGTTCTCAGACACACCAGCTAAAGCTGAAGGAGGAGAATTGTACAGTGGGGTCAAAGGCAGGGAACTTTTGCGGTTCAAATGAATGGGTGGAAATTCGCGTGAGAGGATATTAATTTTTGCAATTGGTGATCGACTCATGGCGAGAAAACAAATGGACAAGGCTGGACTTAGTTGTCCAAATCATTCGATGGCGCCTGACTGGCCAGGGGGGGGGGGACAGAAGAAATTCCGAAATCAAACATAATGTTAATGACAGAACCAGCTGGAGTAATCTTTCTAAAACTTTTTCGCATACTCTATAATAACAGGCGTTCTCAATGTTATCCCAGATAACGCCTTAAACGGCATTGGTGTAAGTTAGGGAATATTAACATTGACGCGAATTTGCATTTTTATTGAATCTAGTGTAACAAGCTTGGAGGTAAATCTCAGGCATTTGATTAATAATATCTGAAAGTCGAATTTGTCTCATTTTTCCCAAATGACAGAAAAATTTGACTTTGAACTATATTTGTAGTCGCAAATGCCCATACGATATTATAGAAGTTAAAGTCATTTCGATTTTGAGTGATGAGTTTACATACATCTGAAAGTATAGATCGCCTTATGCTCAACATCTGGGATCAACATGTTGGAACTGGCTCAAACTTCCTGCGTATCATAATTTATTATTATTACTGTGTTAAAATTTGTGTATTATATTTTATTCATATATCTTTCTTATCTTTGTAGTTATCGAATTAATTCATACTCGAATATCAGGACAGATAGACTTAATCTGAATAGATTTTGCTCAAAATTTGTTAGAAATCTACAAATGTTGAAATTATCGAGCTCATTTGTGTCGGACAACCAGCCAGACTTTCTGTGAGTAAACTTTGTTCCAAATTTGAAAAAAAAATCTACAAATGTGATCGCAGTTTTATGTATGAAATTGTATCCGTCTATTTAAAAATTGTTTTTGAGTAATTTTTTTCGAAGATCGACGAACAGACCAAAGGTCAAAAATGTGTTTTTCGAAACTCGGTGAGGTCTGAAAAGTGGGGATTCGTCGAAATCTCGGATTCGAATTTTCAACAATATTGCAATACTTTCAATACGAAAAAGTAAAAACTATTCTTGGGAGAATTCTTAACAAATTTTACAATAAAAAATAGCATTTTTGAAAAATTAATTTTTTTAAAAAAAAGAGAACTGGCGAAATCTTTTAGACACCAGCAGTTAGAGTCAGTTAAAATAACAGTAATTCTTTTTAAACTAACAGTAACAGTAAATTTTTAAAACTAACATAAATAACTAAACAGTAAATTTTTTTAAGTTACTGCCTCCCCCAATGATTTTTATGAGCCAGTGATGTAGCGATAAACGAACCAGTGAGGGGGTTATAGAAATCCAGGCATCATCCAGTCAGTATTTATCGCCCTTTTTAAAGCCTATTATGATAAGGGGCCTGATAAATAAAGTCATATCACGGAAGCTATTTACATTTATTTACCCATTTATTATGATTACTAGCCGCCTTTGGCGACCAGCTGGTTCGCCATGAATGATGCGTTCTAACATTTTCAATGAAGTCACATATTCATTAGCCTTGAAGTAATTCAGGGCATTGATTTGCCTGAAATTAAAAATGTTTTTTTCTGTGATGTTGCCAAAATATTAAATATGTTTTTTTAAAGAAAGCGAAAAAGGAAAAAAAATATTGAATAAATGATTTAGATGTTGCAAACGATTATAGAAACCTTGGCTTTGCATTTATTTTTTTAGAAACTATCATATTTTATAATGGAAAAAAATTATTGAATTAATGATACAGATATTGCAAACGATTATAGAAATATGCCATTAAGTCGGAATTTCAATGCATATCCTGTCTAAATTCAATCAGGTTTACCGTAAATAAAGAAAATTTGTTGAATAAATGATTTAGATATTGCAAACGAATATAGAAACATTTGCTCTGCATTTATTTTTTTAGAAAATATCACATTTTATGTTTCTTTTATTTTATCCAGTCACGTGAATTTCTTTAGACTTGATTTACGATGGTAGTTGTTTTTTTTTAATTTGAGCTTCCGTCATTGTTTTCTTTTATTTTATCCAGTCACGTGCTCAAAGAAAACATGGTTAAAATATTTCTTTAAAAATTCGTTAAAAATAGAAGCTTCAGTTATACATTAAAACACTGATACCATTAGAAAGCTAATTTTTTTATCTTTAAAATGATGTAAAAATCATGTTTGTGCGATCCTATTTTCGGAAGTTATAGCGGAAAAACGTCGAAATTTTGCTTAAATTTTAATTAATTCAAATTCTAATTAAAAATTAGAAAAAAGGGCTCCGAGGTGCATATTCCCGACCTGCAAGGTATACATGTACCAAATTTGGTAGCTGTAGTTCCAACGGTCTGGCCTGCAGAGCGCCAACACAAACACGCACACATACATTAAGCTTTATTATAAGTATAGATAAAGATTAAGAGCGAAAGCATCTCATTTTGCTCCGAGCATTTCTTTTTTTTTTACATCGTTGCTAAAGGATTGCGATTAAAACAGCATATACAAGAAAAAAAATAGAGGTGGCAATAATTTCACTCATGATTGTTATTCTGTTTACACATTTGGTCATCTGTGTGCATATGCTGGTATTTCAAATTATAAATAAATATTTTTTACACGAAAAAAAAAATTACAATATAAAATTTTTCACATTAATTATGAATAAAATGTGATATTTTAAAATAATTTAACTATTTTATGCACAAAAAAGTATCTATGTAATGTTTAATAAGTTTTATATTAAATGAAATAAAAGGGAGGAATACAAAAAAATCTTACAGTAAAAGAAGAATCTCAAAATCAAATTTTTTGTGAAATACAAATTATTTGCACGAAAACTATTTATATATTCAAGGTATTATTTCCTTCAGAAAAGCTAATAAAATAATGAGTAATTGTCTGACAATATTGTCCCAAAATATAACACTGAAATGCCATTCTTCCTAAAATATCTATATATGTTAAATTATTGATTCTGCTCTACACAGTTCGGTAGCATGACTAATCGGTCTACTAAACTCGATGAAATATTTTTGTTTCAATCAAATTATAGAACTTTTGTTTTAAATTCTACTGAATAATTTAGAAAATAAGTTTTTTTTTTAATTTTTATATTTTAATGTAATTACTCATTCAATCTATGAACAAAAATGCAGTAATTTTTATAAGTTACTGATATTTATTTCTGTATTTTCAGGTGCGGTCACAGAAAAAAATTGATACTGAAAACAAAAGAACAGGAAAAGTCGGGTTTGCAATTTTTTTTTCCTGATTATTGGACTATTTCATGCATGGATAGAAATGAAAAGTGAATTGTTCAAGCTTCAACAATCCAATCAGTTACTAGAAAAAAAATGCTGATATTATTTCTTTTTTTTTTCTATGATTATGCTATTAATAACAGGATATTTTTCTGTTCATTTAATCCAATAATACAGAATTTTTATTCTCTACCATCTAGACGTTTTTTACTTAAAAATAATTGTATTTTAAATTTATGAGAAATAAATTATATGCGAATGCACGGAAAAGCAAAGAGTTTCTTGATTTCTAAGCTGATTCTGTATTTATGAAGCACTTTTTATTTTTCAGATCTTCCAGATATATAAAAAAATACATATTACATTTTATATCAATTTTATTCAGTTTTACTGAAAGAAAATCTTTAAGCGAATCATTTAGCATATCCTCAGATATTCGGCTTGTGTGTGTGTGTGTGTGTGTATGCGTTTTATGTGTGTGTATGCGTTTTGTGTGTGTGTGTGTGTCCTAAACTACACATAAGTCATTAAGATTAAACCTGCAGGAGTGATCTTCTAAGAACTTTCTCTGCTTTTCCTCTTTATTAAATTTATCATGACAGATAATGCCTTGCATGGAAATGCGGTAAAACAGTTAACAGAATATTAATTTTTTGGCGTGAATTTATCATTTTTACTAACTCTATCATGTCCTCCTTGATGAGTGTTTTGGCGATCAATCCCAAAACACTCGCGATCTTTTATATATTTATAGACACTCGTATCATTTAGATATTGTTAGGCAAGCCAATAATATCCAAAAATCGAATTTATGCCCTAGACGCGTTTTTCCCAAGCGATTCAAACTAAAATTTGTCATAGGACAACAACTGTTGTTACACAATCACAAATATTTGATTTATTTAAGTCATTGTGTTTTTAAGGCATCCCATTAGCTTGCTTCTGGAATTACAAACCGACATATATCAACTCCTTATACTCTATCGATACTATATCTGTGCATCGAATTTTACCCATCTAGCTCACTTTGTTTTGTAGTTATGTAGCAGCTACATTTCTATTTTATAATCTTTGTTTTTTATAGTTGTCCTTTTAAAAAGTGGCAACAGTAGTAGCGTTTTGATGGAATAAAAATATAGCGACTGGATTTAGTTTCGCTTACTTAAATTTCAAATATAATGTGAAATTATCATTCCGGAAAAATAATCTATATTAATAACCTATCTCAATGAGTTCCACATAACAGCGCTACAGTTATCTTGCCAACTTATATTCTATCAGCGAGACAGACAAACTTTCTCTGAACAGATGTTACTCAAAATTTGATAGAAATATGCACGTAAAAAAGTACGTGCATCAAATTTCAACCGTATTAGCGTCTTTTTCACAGACAGACAGATGGACGTTTTCCGAAAATATGTTTTTGCAATTAATCTAATACTATAATACGAGGAATGGTTGCCAAGTCGAAAATCGTCCCAGAATTAATAAACTCCGGTAAACTTGGGGGTCTGGGGTTTTTGGCCACGAGGAATCGATTGGCGCCGGTTTTGAAGCGCTACGGTCCAGCAGTTCGGAGTTACAGATAAGATATTTTCAAACTTTATTAGTTCGCCATAATGGCTACTTAAATTTTCAAGCGGTAACGTGCTGCCATCTATAGCCAATATGGCGAACTAATAAAGTTTTATGTTTATGCTGTTATAGGTTTATAATATGTTTCTTATGTATGTATATATGTTTGGTTTTTCTAAATAAATTTGTCAAAAATATTGAACTTCAACACACTTCAACCTTTACCTTTACTTTACCTTTGTATAGAATAGTTCCCTTTCCAAACTCTAACTTTGTTTAGAATAGTTTACAATGGTGCACTTTAACCGGTTATCTTTTCACCGATGGTTTCACAAATTTTCTTATGGCATGTATTGTTTTGATAAATCACAATTGAAAATTTAAATCTTCGAGTTAGCTTCGATACCTTTTTTCTCCGAGCGGAGCTCGGTCACCCGCTGGTGGAGATATAAAACGTGGAGTTTGTCAAAATCTCAAGTTTGAATTTTTTGACGATTTCAATACTTTCTCTATAATACGTATACGAATAATAAACATAAAGATAAATAAAACTATTTATGAAGTTTTCAAAAATGCTGTTTGACCTTCAATCTCTTTCTACAACTTTACGTAAATTTTGTAATTACATCCGTGGAATATAAATCATATACTTACAAGAAAAAAAAAAGTGAATTTCTTCACTTATTTTCGGGAGAGGGGGGAAGGAGATTTAAATTTTCGCATTCAAATTCTAGTATTCAAGCTTTTTATTGCCGGATTTGTTTTTCTAGTTTTGTGCCGTATTTCTGCATCGTTACACGGTAATCATATGCAAATCTTCCTTAAACTAAGCAAGTGATTCGGAGACCACGAAATTCGATTTTGCAAAACGTTCCATCACGTTTCTGCAGGGTCGTCCAACCAAAGAAAGCTCTAAACAGCCTATTAGAGCTTCAGTCTTTCATATCTTATATAATAGAGATCAAATTGGGTCGGTTGATTATCATCAAATCGCTTTTATAATTGTGATGCATTGCAAGATGAAGAGCGGTACTTGTAAACAGCATTGAAAATTAGACGTCCGTAATTTTATAGAAAACTTTTTTTATAGTTTTGTTTTGATAATACAGAAAATGTGCGAAGTTATGATAAATTATTTTGAAATAGAAGTTTTGAATCAAAAGCTAATGAAATTGCCCTAAGTTAAAAAAAAATCCCTGTTTCTTCAGAATTTGTTATTTTTTTAATTGAAACTCGAATAGATATAATAATTTAATTTTTTTCTTAGAATTATTTTGAGTTAAGAATTAAATATTCTTATTTTCCTATGGTTTTTATTTTCATAAAATCAATTTTCTCTGAAATTTTGGATTTCTTGGCTATTAAAGCTATTAAAATGCGATTCCTTTATTTAAAATTCCACTTTGTTATATAATTGCGTTGAAAAATAGGAATAACGTTGATCAATCCCAAATAAAATAATATTCCAATAAAAAAAATTAAATAAAAATGGAAGCGTAAATACAATTGCGGGAATAAGGTTTAATAGAAACCGATTTTCATCTTAATGTAAACATTGATAAAAAAAAAAAAAAAAACGCGAGTGAATGGTTTTATGGAGCGATGGAAATCCATTTGAATTTAATTATAATAATAATAATAAATATTACAAGTCGTATGTAAAAATAAGTTTTCAAACAAAAATATTATATTTGAGAGTAAATTGTATGGAAATGAAATTAATATCACTAAAAAAGTAAAATTTTGAGACTTGCGATAGAGTAAAAATCATTTTTGTGAGAAAAAATTTCTGAAATCATTGTAAAAGATACAAAACCGTGCTTAATTTTTATTAGTATATTTTATTAATTTTTAGATTATAAAAATATTTCAGTAATTGCCTATATAGAAAGCGTGCCAAAGAGACAAGCGAACAAATATACACCATGCACAGCGAATCTCAAAACTGAGTATACACGTAATATTTCTTCTTTAATTTAATTTTTTTAACTTCAAATTTTTAATTGTGGCTAATATTTATAAGAACGACAAAATATACATTAAGAAAAATATTAGACTAAAAAACAAAACGGAGGAATCAATAATATTTTTATTACCGTAATTTTTATGTCGGAATTACAAATTCGAAAGTCGCAAAATTGAGCATAAATCTAGAAAAATCGGCCAACAAAAAAAAAAAAAATGAAATTAATATTTTATTTTGCATTTAGAACAATTTGTAAACAGTGTGGCAATGAGTTGACTAGAGTTTGAGTTGTTTCGCCGGATATTTCTGACCACGCTTCTTGTAATACTCTTTTTAAGCGTTCCTTGCCCCTAATATCATGTTTTTGAACTGATTTTCCTAATTGTGCCCACAAATTTTAAATCATATTGAGATCTGGTGATTGAGGAGGGATGTGCAATTGCATTTTACAATTTATAACAACCATAACGCAACAATTTTAGCTGTATGTTTCGGATCATTATCTTTTGAAACAGAAAACTTGATCCTAAACCCAAATTCTGAGCACTTTGTTTTAAATTGTTTTTCAATATATACGAATAATATATTGTGCATGATTCCATAAATGAAAACTAAATTCCCCACTCCTTTTGCTGAGATACAGATCCATATAAGATGTGAGCCACCTCCATGCTTGAGAGAAGGATTGGTGTTTTTAAGAAGAAGTTCAGAATTGGGCTTTTTCCAAACCTAACATCGACCATCATTACCTAAAACATTGAACTTACTTTCTTCACTGAATATTACTTGATTCCAGAAGTCAGGAAGCTTTGAAATATGACTTTTAGCAAATGAAATTCTTTTCTTTCGATTTGCTTTAGAAATGATTGGTTTTGTTCCGGCTACGTGCACATTATAATTTGCTTTTCGGATTACTCTTCGAACTGTTCCTGCAGAAACACACTTTCCAATTGTACTTGAAGTAGATGTAGCAATTTTTGTACCTCTCACCTTAGATTGTTTGCTACCTCTCGAATAACTCTTCTCTTGGTCGTGGAACTGAGGATTTCTTTTCTTCCTCTTCCAGGTTTATTAGCAGTTTGTCCATACAATTTGTTTAAGCTTCAAGAAAAAAATTTTAACACATCCGTGACTGCGTTGAATTTTCCTTGCAATTTCTCTTAGAGATTTACTATCTTCAGACAATCGAATAACAAGTTTTCAAATTTCAACATTTGTTTTATTTCTGGAGCTCATTGTGATAACCAAAACGTTTGTTTTTATTTGGAAGTAAATGATTGCCAATTAAAGTAACAAAACTATTTTTCTTATTCATTTGAAAATAAATAGTGGTAGTCAACTCGCATATTTTATAAGGTTTATACTCAATTTTGTGACTTTGGAATTTGTAACTTTGACATAAAAATTACTGTAATAAAAATATTATTGGTTTCTCCGTTTTGTTTTTAAGCCTAATACCTCTATTAATGTATGGTTTGTAGTTATTATAAATATCTGCCGTAAATAGGAACGTTAAGATAAAAAAAGAATAAAATTAAAGAAAAAAGAGTATGTGTATACTCAATCTTGGGAGCCACTATATATGCTACTTTTAAAGTGTATAATTTAATTAGTTAACAGAAGTGATAATTTAATAAAATAATTAATCCTGATCTACTTTTTGATACTTTTAAAGTGTATAATTTGGTTAGTTAACAAAAGTGGTAATTTCATAAAATGATTAATCATAATCTACTTTTTGCTACTAATTTCATGAAATATTTAATCATGATCTAATAATCATGCAGTGTATTTGCGACTTTACTCAAGGTCAACAATTTTATACAGGAAAGGAAATAAGACCGATATTGGAGAATATGCAAAAAAATTTCGGGAAGACCACTTTCGATAGTTTGCTTCAACGAATATCTAGATATTTCATGAAGTAACTGATCAATTCTATCAAATAATCTTTTTCGCACTTAAACGATAACATATGATATTTTTAATTGAATTTAAATCTAAATAAATATTCTATCTTAAATTAGCCTATATTACTTAATTCCAAAGGGTTTTCTTATTGCCAGATCCACAACTCACTTTATTTAATCATTTCTAACTTACGTTTTGGAAACTTGATGATTATTGAAGTTCCTCTTGCTTTAAGCAAAGGGTTGAAAATTCCTAACACATACGCGTTCTGTTCAATAATACCTTAAGTTCCCTTTCTTAAATCTGCTCGTGTCAAAGAAATCCACATCCTAATCTCATAGAAAAATCATTCAGGGAAAAATTACTTTCAGCTTGCTCCTGTGTTCTTTTTGTGATACACATTTCCTGCATTTTGTCACCATGTATAAATTATGGCTCCCGTGATAAAATAAATTGAAATTCATTCCAAAAGTGTCTTCTTATCGGTTATGTATCTACAAAATTAGGTTTACATACAGAGATAAATGTATGCATCTAAAAACGGTTGATGCAATAGAAATGGGCGATTTAACGTATTTGCATCATTCGAAAAAGTGGAAAATTGGTCCTCATCACCATTTTTTTTAATTGTATAAAGATAAAAATGTATGCATCTAAAAACGGTTGATGCTATAGAAATGGGCGATTTAACGTATTTGCATCATTCGAAAAAGTGGAAAATTGGTCCTCATCACCATTTTTTTTAATTGTATAAAGATAAAAAATATTTCAAAGTGATTAAGAAAAGAAAAAGCAAAATGGTCTACACAAATTATTCATAGTTTTACTTAGTTCAATGAAGTTATACAATTAAAATAATTTGAGAAATTAAATTTCATAATTTTAACCATATTATAGTATTTGAAATGGCCAATATGCTCATAGTCCCACATCATTTATCACACAATCCATTCTCTTTTTTTGTGATTAACTAATAAAACAGCATTTACTAATCATTCTGACGATACTGCTACGTTCAGTGGTGGCAGGGTGGTTAGCTGTATACAAGAAGAACCATTTACTAATCTCCTGACAGGAAGTTATTTCAAGAGGTATGAAATATTAACCAATAAATCTTGATAGTCAAACTGTAATTTCTGTTGTTGTTGATGGATTTATTTTGTTCAATTATTTCTTATGTTTTCGCTTGAAAATATGCACTGTTCTGTTTTTATGAACAGCTTTGAAAATAACGTTAACTGTTTAATAGAATAATGTCAAGATTTTCATCCAATAACATGAAATTTAATCTCGTTTCGGTTTAGTTTAGTTATATTAACGTCCTGTTTTAAAGCAACAGGAGGGCTATTTTGGGACGGACCTCGTAAATTTGAACCACGGTCAGATGATGATCTCGCTTTGGAATTATGACTTTCTACTAATTGTGTAATGCGGCTATGAGCTCTAATGTTATGTTCTTATGCACGTAAAACTAGGGCGCGTACTAACGCGTTGAGGAATGATCATGAAAATTCTGTGCATATATGCGCTTATGATGCAAATGGGTTAAAATATGTCTCTATTTAAAACCTTTTATAAAATGAAACTTGAAACTGCTTTTGTATTAAAATGTTTAGACTGTGCAATAAATTCGCGAATATAATCTCTAGAACAGCCTTGCTATAATATTTCTTCCTGTCTATTGTTTGTTCTGTTGGTGCTGGAACACTGGAGTGTCAGTAATCGTTGGTGCAAATTTGCTGCTACAGCAAAATCTCCCCCACTTTTTACGAACTCAACAAGCATATTTAAAGTATTGAATCAGCGATTTCTTATCAATTTCACTCCTAAATAAGGATATTCCCCATTCCGAAATAAAAAAATCCAAAAAATTTGTCTTGGTCTTTTTATAATTTGATGTTTGTCAACTATACAAATAACCTATAAATGATCATAGGTTGTAAACTTTTAAAAAATGTTAAAAATCAGATTACAAATTTAATCTAATAAACTATTCACATTTAGAATCAGCGGAAGACTTAACTTTTACAATAGCATGTCTGACATAAAATTCAGATTATTGAATATTTAGCATTTAAATGTGCAATTAAGTGAAAGTATTAAATAATTAAAAACGTAAAAATCAGCTGGAAATGCTTTAATATCTCATTTGCCCTTTAATACAGGTATTGAAAGAAAAATAAATGTCTGAAATAGGAAGTACCATCTAATTAGGAGTTTAGGTAAATTCTTATATCAAGAGTTTAATCAAAAAAATCTAATGCTAAAAAGAAACAATTATGCCCAAAGATATCTACACGTTTATATAACGTAATCTTTAAGTATGGAAATACTTCAACCTTTAATTATTGAAAATAAATTCCGCTGTCAACCAGTTAGCAGCTGAATTTATTTTTTTAAAGTTTCTCAAGTTTCCCTTTTTAAAGTTAAGCGATGATGCATATATATACATCAAACGCAATTCAAATGCAAAACTTTCTAAATTTTGTTAAGGAATCATAACAAAGCGAATAAGATTTCGTTTCTATTAGATTAAACAAATTACAATTTGAAAATGAAAATTTAGGTAGATGTGTATACACAGCGAATGAAATGACTGGTTAACTTGCTTGGAATTGGTGACAAAATATTTAAATCTCTTTATTTGGCTTTCAGTGCCATTTCAAAATAGTTTAGATAAAGCGCAAGTCAAAAATGATATCTGAGTAGTTTAAAAGTTTCGGATAGTTCCGCTCTTTGAAATATTGTGCAGAGAGGCGGAACACAATATCTGAATTTTGTTTGGATTTTTCTGACGCAGGAGCCAGGGTTTTGACAATGCTGCACCAAACCAGATGTAAAATCATATCAATGTCCAATAATCAAAAGCAGACACAGTAAAAGCGCACTTAAAAGTATAAACAATTTTAAATGAGTGCATAAAATTTGACTCTTTAAGAAATGCAAAAACTTGTGGTGTCTCACCAAGTAAGAAAGGTAATGATGTGTTTGAATTTTGAAAAAAAAAAAAAAAAATAGCGAGTGCTTAACAATGAAATTTTGGCATTTTGACATGATATGTTGAAACGCAGTATTTGTTTTTTTATCGAAACATTTATAAAATACCCGTGCACCACAAAATATCACACCGGGCTTACAGAAGTAAGTATGCAACACATTACATAAAGAAAAAGAAGAAAATTTAACAGTCATGAAGGATTACAGATATGAACAATAAATTTACAGAAATTTTCAAAAGCACTTCAGGTGAAAACAAGTTGGTGAAATTCTGGAGGCCAGTTTATATTAATGGCCTTAAGAACCAGTCTTAGGTTCTGTCTTTCTCTGACAAACTTGGAACATGGAAGGAGAACATGTTCAACATTTTCCTCGCCATCAATATTACAAACACAGGAAGATGAAGGAAACAAATTAAATTTATACAAATAACTTTTAAAGTTACCATGACAAGTGAGAAATTGGGTTATTTTATAATTAGTATAAAAATGATGGCATGACAGTCTCTCCTTAATAAATGGGAAAAAAATCTTTGTTGCATACATATAATGCGGATTAAAAATGAGGTCCATCGAAAAACAGCCCTAGCGTTTCTTTAAAATGTGACGTTAATATAACTTAACTAAAAGTGTCAAAGAATAGATACAGATCTATAGAAATTGCGTTTTTTGTATTTCGGAAGAGCAACCCACCCCCCAAAAATACCCGATTCGGCATTTTCTAGACTTGTGAAAAATAAACATTGAATGGAAAGCGTTTGTATCTCAGAAATTCGGTTCTATGAAAACAGTAATCTTTTATAGAGAGAAAGTACAGAAGACTCTACTTATATTTATATTTTCTTGTTATACAAAATATAGAAAGAGAGAATCATGCAATTGTCAAAAAATTGGAACTCGTAATTTTGACGAATCTATACCTTCCAGATTTCTGTGAGACTAAATAAACACATTTTTGGAATTATGTGCGTTTGTCTGTAAATACGATACCACAAAAATGCTTTTTAGCTAAAGTCAGAGGAAATTTGGTATATAATATTCTTTCTCATTTTTCAATTATTTCTTACTTCCCTCATTTTTCACTTTTTTCGTATAGAGAAAGTAATACGCTCTTCAAAAAATTCGAATTCGAAATGGTAACGAATCTCCATATTTTAAGTCTTCCTATAATCGAAAAACATTTTTTTTTCATTCGTGTATACGAAATAAAATAAAAGTATCAAAATCGTCAAAAAAACCCCACTTGAAATTGTGAAGAATCTTAGTATTTTTAATCTTTCAAAGTACAAATACTACAATTTTGGCATTTTGTCTGTCTATCCGTCAATCTATCTGTCTATCCATATATTCTTCGTTTCCCTGTCTGTAATAAAAAAAACAAAAAAACTGAAAAACGTCGTGAGTTTAGTAGAAGAAATTCGGTATATAGTCTTTGTACGAAATTTGTAGATTTCCATCAAATTTTGAATGAAATTAATTCTTTTTTAAAAAAATCTTTTTCCTTGGTTGCCCAAATACAATACGATAACAACGAAAAGTAAAATCCTGGATGGATAAAATTAGGTACAAACACGTAACATCTAAACTGTAAATCTGTATTAATTTTTTTTAATGCACGTAAGGGTTAATCGTTTACCGGTCTGTACATTAAATACATGCAAACGTGATAATTCAGAAGTATCTCAGTTTTGATAAATAAAACTCAGCATGTCTTTTTTTTTTTCAATTACAGCTTTGTGTCCACTTCTGGTATCAATAGGTCGCAGAAAGATGATAAAAATACATATTCGTTTTCTCCCCTTCTCATATATTACGTAGCACAATGTGCTCATATAATCAGGGAATAAAAATCTATGCATTCGTGATATTCATAGCCTTGTCCAAGTTTTATATTAGTGACTTTTTGTTGATGTTATAGTTCTCGGTCTAGTTTCGATATCAATCGGTGAAAGAAAGATAATCAAAATGCGAATTCATTTTTTTTCTCTCTCTATGTATGAAATCCTCATATACAGATTTGAAAAATAAAAATATAACTACCCGTGATCTTCATGACCTTGCCCAAAGATGAGGGGAAAACTGAACCTTTATTTGGTAGTATTCGGTATCCTACCTTTATTAGGTCGTATTAAAGGTAGGTAGGTAGTAATATCCTACTTTTATTAGGTAGTACATTAGGTAGTATTCGGAGTTGATCACTCCAACTAGTTTATAAATTTTGCATTGAGCATTTCAAACTGGATGAATAATATTGTTAAAAAATATATAATTTTAATATTTTTTTTAAGTTAAGACAGAACAGAAAAAAGATAGACGAAATTTAAAATGGTGCATTTTCACTGAGCACCACTATATTTAAATATCATTACTGGCTGAGATTGCGTATGTTTTAATGTATAATATATCTGAAGAAGCAAAGATTTTCTATTTCGTTGAAAAAAGAAACTACAGAATAATACATCTTAAATGCGTTTCACTCATCAAAATTCGCTTGACCCTTCCAATTAGGAGAATGTTGTTGCATCATCTGTTTCCGAACGCCCGGTGGCTCTTTGCATTTTCTTTCAGCAAACGATCGATCCACTCGGGTCAGTGCCGCGCGTGCCGGCCCAAACGATCGTAAAGCACAAACAACCTTATCTCTTTATTTGATCTAACAATGGAAATTTCGCAAAAGATCGTTTGCAGAAGAAGAAGGGGGGGAAAATAGACGCCACTTGTATGCCGATGAAGAAACGGAATCCAAAGGAAAAGATATCCTAATTTATGTATGGAAGTTTCGAAACGACCTCCCTCCCTCCCTTCTTTTCTAAACTAACAAGCCGTGCCATACCGAACGCGTGCAGGACATTTCAAAGAGAAAAGGCCGGCTGCTGCTCTTCCCTTTTTTTCACGGTCAAAAACATTCGCCGCAGACGGTGTTAAATGAGATCTCCCCCCCCCAACACCAACCCCATGCGACGGTCAACCGGAACTAATAAGCCTCTTTATAAAAAATGGCAAACGATAAAACTACACGGGTGGTTGCTTTTTCCTTTCTGCTTTTTTTTTTTTCATTTCATTTCGGTATACTGATATTTTGGGTTTTGCTCTTGGACAATATGGTATTAGCTTGCTACCCACGATTTCTACAGGGGTATTAGCGTGCATTTTCGTTTGTAATGGGCGGCCGCTCCACCCTTTCGTGCCCAGATATCGCCTAAAGAAGTCGACCCTGTCTCAGATTGACCCCTGATGTAACGGTTCGGGAAGACGGACGGACGGCCTGGCGTCGCGTGCGCGAGCTTTGTTTTAATGATCGCTTGTAGAGATGTTGCTTCATGTTGTTTTTTAATTCTTTCTTTTTTATATATATTCTTCTGTTATCTTTATGGTGGTCTTTATGATGATCGTAATGTTTTTTGCTCTATAGATTAGAGAACGGAGTTGTTACAGTTGCGTGCTGTCGCACTTACATACATGAGGAATTAAACTTTCGAATACATAATTTAATTCCCCATGTATTGAAATCGATGTTAATATGCTAGATCCATGCTAATGTTCATACAGCTGCTAGATAAATGTTAATGTTCATACAGCTATTAGATCTATGTTAATGTTCACACAGCCACTAGATCCATGTTAATGTTTATACAGCCACTAGATCTATGTTAATGTTCAAACAGCCAGGAGATCCATGTTCATACAGCCACTACATCCATGTTAAAGTACTAGATCCATGTTCATTTTGCCACTAAATGCATGTTCATACAGCCACTAAATAAATGTTAAAGTACTAGATCCATGTTCATACAACCACTAAATCCATATTAAAGTACTAGATCCATGTTCATACAGCCACTAAATCCATGTTAATGTAGCTGATGGATCTAGTGGCTGAAGGAATTGTGGATGCCTTCTACGATCGCATGTTCTGCAAAATTTCTGTAAACTAATTTACTACCTATAAAAATTACAGCAACTGAATAAATTGTACAATAGGATGTTTTGCTGAATTTTATAATTATCGTGAGCAAAAGATAAAAAGAATTTGCACAAATAAACGGAAACATTAGGAGTTTTATTACCTACAAAAATCAGAGCTACTGAATAAATTTTACAGTCAGATATTTTACTGA
>JAPMOQ010044764.1:347154-362059 GCA_026543055.1 Argiope trifasciata
ACCATAAGAAAATTTGATGTAAAGAAAGAAACAATTGACTCGACGGGATCCTATGGGCAGTTCATTCCTCTGTTCAAAATGAACCGATCGCCGAAAATAAGCGGCGCGTGTGTCACCCTCTTTGTGACACCCAAAGATCCGGTGATCTCATTTACCTCGCCAAGGACACTTGCAGAAGGAAGATTCCAAACTCATTATCTGCGACAGGTACTTGAAATAATGAACTTCGCGCCGAAAATTGTCGACATTACTTATTCTCCGACAGCCTGTTTGTTTCGGGGGATTCGTAACGGTCGAAAATAGATTGTCCGATAAGTGGATGTCATTGAAAACTTGGCAGGGTGCGAATTAATTGATATTGCGAATGTGACAAAACAATCTTATCAATACAAATATAAATTAATTTCATTGAGGCTATGTTTGCATGTTCCGTATGTCCTCCTAAACAAATGAGCCAAACATCATTCATTTATTATTTAAAATAAGTTACAGAATATTGCCAACTTTTCAAAATACAACATTCTGTGTGCAATTGGCTGGTAATGAGTTGCCGAATTTTGGCAGCAAATTATCCCTTAAGAAGTATTTTTCTAAAATTCTAACCCCAAAATGCCTGAATTTTTATCTATACTTATAATAAAGCTCAATGTGTGTGTGCGTGTGTGTGTGTGTGTGTTGGCGCTCTACAGGCCAGACCGTTGGACCTACAGCTACCAAATTTGGTACATGTATACCTTGGAGGTCCGGAATGTGCACCTCGGAGCCCTTTTTTCGAATTTTTAATTAGAATTTGAATTAATTAAAATTTAAGCGAAATTTCGACGTTTTTCCGCTATAACTTCCGAAAATATTATCGGATAAACATGATTTTAACATCAATTTAAAGATAAAAAAATTAGTTTTCTTATAGTATCAGTATTTTAACATTTAACTTAAGCTTCTATTTGTAATGAATTTTTAAAGAAGCATTTCAACTATATTTTTCAACAATATATTTCTGACAAAACAATAAAATTTAATCTGCAGGAGTACGTTACGAGTGGAAGGGGAAAAATTATCTTTTATCAATAGGTTGCCATCAGATAGATAAAAACTCAAATTAAAAAAAAAATAATTATTGCAAATTAAACATTTAAAAATGCAATTTTCAGCACGTGTCTGCATGAAATGAAATAAATATGAAATATGTTTTTTCTTTTTAAAAAAAGAAAATGCAAAGAGTTTTTTGTGACTTTTACAATATTATTAATTAAATAAATCAGCTTTGTTTAATAATAGAAATACATCTATAAAAAAGTCTAAATGAAGTAAATAGCTGCATAGTATGTAGCACGAGACTATAAATGCTTTAAAAAATGAAGAATATTTAGCTTTTAATTAAAAAGAGATGAACTTGTGATATCAGTGTTTTAATGTATAACTCAAGCTTCTATTTTTAACGAATTTTTAAAGAAATATTTTAACCATGTTTTTTTGAGCACGTGACTGGATAAAATAAAATAAAACAATGCCGGAAGTTCAAATAAAAAAAACTATCATCGCAAATCAAATCTAAAGAAATACAACTTTCAGCATGTGACTAGATAAAATAACATAAATATAAAATGTGATATCTTCTAAAAAAATAAATGCAAGGCAATGGATTCTATGATCGTTTGCAATATCTATATCATTAATTCCATAAATTATCTTTATTTACTGTAAACCTGGTTGAATTTAGACAGGATATGCATTGAAATCCCGACTTAATGGCATATTTCTAGAATCGTTTGCAATATCTGTATCATTAATTCAATAATTTTTCCCCTTTTTCGCTTTCTTTAAAAAACATATTTAACATTTTGGCAACATCACCGAAAAAAACATTTTTAATATTTTGGAAGCATAATCGATAAATTGTTAGAGCATTAAACTCAAAAAGTTTTTTCGAATAAAGTTACCGACTCTTTAACTACTAATCACTGAATCTTTTAACTTTAACTATTTCTTAAATTTTGGCTAATGAATATGTGATTTAATTGAAAATTTTAGAATGCATTACTCATGGCGAACCAGCTGGTCGCCAAAGGCGGCTAGTTTAACAATAAAAGAACAAAAAATGCAAGAAATATTTTTAAAAATATTTAAAAACATTGCTAAAAATATTTAAAAGATAAAGATAAAACAGATCAAACTCTTCCCTTTACCAAGCTTTGGAGTATCTACAAAATTCCTTACTTCAACATAACCTATGTCCATTTAATCATGTATTAAACGTTTAAAAATTTATAAAAACTGGAGGAATGATATAACAGAAATAAAATTCGCATTAACAAAAAATAGAATTTTATGGTGGGATGTAGATTATTATGATCTGTGCAGGAATCCACACAAGTTATGTTTTCAGGCACATGTCTTTAATAATCACATTCACACACTGAATAAACACAAATACAAAACAAGACATTCACGCGCATAGCTTAACATTACAGTATCACATCCCATTCTGATTAAATTTACATAGCGTAATGCCTTATCAGGCATCGCCATCTAGTATCCAAAAGAGAAGAATAATGTATGCTACAATACTCTTATTATCTACATGCTACGATTTTGCTACATATGCTACAATTTTGCATTTTAACTCGATGTAGTTTGTATCTTATGTTTGAAAACTTATATTTCTTTATGTAGCAATCTTTGTGTAGTGTTTTTTAATTTTAATTTCACTAAAACTATTTTATTGTTTACGAATGCAACTAGAATCGTTGACAGTACATTTCTCTATCTGTGACAATTTTCATTGTTGCCCCGCTATCTGAATACAATTTCATTTCGGCGGATGTTACGTTTTGTTACGTATTTATGTTTTTGCATCTAATGAAAAATGTATATAAGAATTTTTTTCTTTTTTTTTTGTGATGTAAATATATATCAATAAGTAAAATCAGTTCTACATGAATTCATTGCACTTAGAGGGTCATCTCATTCTTTACCATCTGTGGATGTACGAATAAAGGGCCCTCCGGTTTTACTGTGCCTAAGACTTTACAGTTGGCCGGTCGGGGGTGTCCCGCTATCTCTGTGGATGTACGAAAAGACGGCGTTGGTTATGTTTTCAAACAGATTGAGTTGCAAAATTCCTCTATGTAAGGACACACCACATAGTGGTCATGTAACAAATGCAATGTTCCTATATGAAAAATAACTGCTTCATGAATTTTCATGTTTTTTTAATGTAATAAGAGATACAATTTATGTTTGAAGTATTATTTCATGCATGCAGTAGTTCTGTAGACCTCAAGGAGAGATTATTCATGATAATGTGAATATACATTGATATGTTTTATTTTAATTAAAAAACAAAATATTATTAGGATTTTTTATGTTGTATTTTTTCCATTAACTACACCTATTTCCCAGTTAATTTTAACTTCTATTTATTAACAACTAGCCGCCTTTGGCGACCAGCTGGTTCGCCATGAGTAATGCGTTCTAAAATTGTCAATTAAATCACATATTCATTAGCCAAAATTTAAGAAATAGTTAAAGTTAAAAGATTCAGTTATTAGTAGTTAAAGAGTCGGTAACTTTATTCGAAAAAACTTTGAGTTTAATGCTCTAACAATTTATCGATTATGCTTCCAAAATATTAAAAATGTTTTTTTCGGTGATGTTACCAAAACGTTAAATATGTTTTTTAAAGAAAGCGAAAAAGGGGAAAAAATTATTGAATTAATGATACAGATATTACAAACGATTATAGAAATATGCCATTAAGTCGGGATTTCAATGCATATCCTGTCTAAATTCAACCAGGTTTACTGTAAATAAAGATAATTTATGGAATTAATTATATATCTATTGCAAACGATCATAGAATCCATTGCCTTGCATTTATTTTTTTAGAAGATATCTCATTTTATATTTATGTTATTTTATCCAGTCACATGCTGAAAGTTGCATTTCTTTAGATTTGATTTGCGATGATAGTTTTTTTTTATTTGAACTTCCGGCATTGTTTTATTTTATTTTATCCAGTCACGTGCTCAAAAAAACATGGTTAAAATATTTCTTTAAAAATTCGTTAAAAATAGAAGCTGGAGTTATACATTAAAACACTGATATCACAAGTTCATCTCTTTTTAATTAAAAGCTAAATATTCTTCATTTTTTAAAGCATTTATAGACTCGTGCTACATACTATGCAGCTATTTACTTCATTTAGACTTTTTTATAGATGTATTTCTATTATTAAACAAAGCTGATTTATTTAATTAATAATATTGTAAAAGTCACAAAAAATTCTTTGCATTTTCTTTTTTTAAAAAAGAAAAAACATATTTCATATTTATTTCATTTCATGCAGACACGTGCTGAAAATTGCATTTTTAAATGTTCAATTTGCAATAATTATTTATTTTTTTAATTTGAGTTTTTATCTATCTGATGGCAACCTATTCATAAAAGATAATTTTTCCCCTTCCACTCGTAACGTGCTCCTGCAGATTAAATTTTATTGTTTTGTCCGAAATATATTGTTGAAAAATATAGTTGAAATGCTTCTTTAAAAATTCATTACAAATAGATGCTTAAGTTAAATGTTAAAATACTGATACTATTAGAAAGCTAATTTTTTTATCTTTAAATTGATGTTAAAATCATGTTTATCCGATAATATTTTCGGAAGTTATAGCGGAAAAACGTCGAAATTTCGCTTGAATTTTAATTAATTCAAATTCTAATTAAAAATTCGAAAAAATGGCTCCGAGGTGCACATTCCCGACCTCCAAGGTAGACATGTACCAAATTTGGTAGCTGTAGGTCCAATGGTCTGGCCTGTAGAGCGCCAACACACACACACACATTGAGCTTTATTATAAGTATAGAAGATAATAAGAATGCATACGAAGAACCATTGCCAAAACCTATTAATAGAATTCTAGAAAAATACTAAAATGAGGGAATGAAAGCTAACGATTAAGCTAAAGAAGTGATTCAGTTATTTGGTTACTGCAATTCGGGAACAGCTCAATAGGCGTGTTCTTACTGTCTCTTGGAGAAAACATTGCAATCGTCAAAGAATTTGACATTGAGATTTTAACAAATTTCAGCGAGGCTGCTCGTTACTTTGCCTGTCTGTAGATGAATATCATAATTGATAAAAGACATTGAGTTGAGTGATAAAATTTGTTATGTGATTCTGGCATCTAAATCTTTAGAGTTTCGGCTAGACCTGTTGTACAGAAGATTGTCTGCCCGTGTTTCAGGGAATCTAATAATTCAAAAAATATGAAGAATAATGATATTTTTAAAGGTAACTTTTTCTTATATGTTAGAATTATGAAATAAGGTTTTATGAAGTAATATCTCTGTTCTGCCTAATGCCACTTGGTAATACCAAGACGAATGAGAAGTAGCTCTTTCGAATTAAGACAGAAGTGTGCGCTTTCCGTTGTTAACGGAAAGGTGAAACTACGACTTTGCTCAAACACACATGACACAGCCTTTTTAGAGGGCGGTCGAACTCATTCATCCATCAGCCAGTTAGAATTTAGATCCAAATCAGAGACAGACTCATCCCCGATTCAGTACCCCCAGAGGTATAATTTCTTATGGGAACTAGAAGGACTTTGCAGTTACGACATATTTAACATGCCTCAACTGCCATTAGCCAACACGGCGGTCTTTGGCCGAGACGAGAACAGAAATCGCTACCTTTCGGTTACGAGACAGATGCTCTACCAACCAGACTACCACGGCCCTCAGTAACACCTCTCATGTTACGAGATCAATCTAAATATTAGGGTGTTTCAAAAGTATTCTTTCATTCATTCTAAGGTTATGCATTGTTTCTCATTGCGCTGTGAATGGCCTTATCTGGCTCCGTTTGTGCAAAGCAGGCTTACGTATTAGCCATCTATATCATTGGTTTCAGTCGTACCAGAGCTCTACTACACGTCAAAAAAGTTTTTATCCATTTTGTGAGATTGGAAAGGAGTAGTTTTCTACGAGCTCCTACCTCAAAGTGAAACAATGAGTTCTACGAAGTATGTCATCAATTGGATCAATTAAAAACTAACATAGCAAAAACCAGTCAGAATTAATGAACAGAAGAGGCATTGTTTTCCATCATGACAACTCGAGACCACATATTGCATTAGTCATAAGAAACAAGCTCCTACAGTTTAATTGGGATGTTTCACCTCATCCTACATACTTTCCATATCTCTCTCCATCTGATTATTATTGTTTTCTGTCCTTAAAAAATTCTATTCGCGACATAATCGTTTTAAATCCATCTGCGAAATAAAAGCTTACCTCGAGGATTATTTCTTTTTCAAAGCAAGATAATTTTGGAAAGGAGGTTTCCTGAGAGATGGAAGAAGGTAATAGAGCAAAATACTTTCTATATAAGAGAATAGCTAATATCTTAAGCAGTAAATATTGTGTATTTATTTCATATTAGAAACAGGAAAGAAATTTATGGGAACCCTAATATTTAACCAACTACTGTTTTTAATAATACTTATTAAACTAAGAAGGTCACGTGACGAAAATTTAAGGAGGAAACTTCAAACCTCATTGTCTTAAAATACATTTTAAACTGAGACTTCCATTATGAAAACAGTTTTCTTAACAAGTAGGATTATTCTCCTTTCGGTTCCTATTACACCCTTCATGATATACAAATGTATTTAACTTCTAGAGTATTTTTAAAAAAATCAAATGAGCATCTTAAATATTTTTCTTTTGATTTACTGAGTCTAATATGGATATATGTAATTTTCAGAGACGAGGTTTCATAGAAAATTTGCTTTTATCCAAATAGGCATATTTCTTGAATAATCACATTCCCATATACGTCACAAGACAGACAGACAGACAGACGATCAACCATTTGAAGAATTGGTCTAATATCAGATGTATAAAAATAGTTTTTAGGAACCAAAAAAAAAATTCTAAATTAAATCTTACTATCAGTGTTTTTGGGTTATTGTATTCTCATATGTATGCTGTATGATGTAATATGTCTAAAAATGTGATAGAAATTTATAATTTTGATTTAAAGATGAGTACCAAATCTTATTCCTCTACCTTGTTTCATGGTTGAGGGATCATTTTCCAAAGTCAGTTCGACATAATTTAAAGATTTCTTTTCAATTTTAGGAGGTTTCAAAATGTTTAAATTTATCTAACTCTTCTGATATCGATTACTTTTTCGTGATTTCATTATTTTAACTCATTGTATTTTTGAGGTATTATGTTCACGGGCAGATTGGCAAAGTTTTAAAAAAAAACATTCTCCAGTTTCAAAATGTTTGAATCTGTTTAAATCTCGAGATACAATTTTTTTCACGATTCTTCTATACATATCCTATACTTGAAAATAAAATTTAAAAAAAGAAACTATTCCATTCCATTAGATTCCAGCTAAAGAAAGACTTTTTTTATAATGGCTCGTTGTCAGATAAAACTGATGTACACCAAAGATTAAAGTTCAACCCTTTCACAATCTGCAGCTGCTCGGGCCCTCAAAGATCGAAGCTGTAAAAGGCCTGACCCCATTTCTTAGAAGGGGGAAAAGAAAAATCGCAAAATAAATTTAAAAAAGCAACTCAAGCAAGAAAAACGGGTGTCCCATTCTTTATGGCGAGGTCTTGAACTACCTGAGCAGCCAGATCGCATTTACAACCCAATTTCGTGCCGCGGATCGGTTCATTTCATTTTGGTGCTGAGGATTTCGCTTATGGGAAGGGGTGAAAGGTTTCGTTTTTCTGGAGCGAGGCTCTAGAGCGAAACGAGGCTTTTTTCGTGAGTCGAGGTGGCAGCTGCAGTCGGTTACAGGTAAAGAAAAGGAAAGTAAATGATAATCGGTGTAAAAAAAAAAAAAAGACAGAGAACACCTTCCTCTTATTGGCTGCGAGATTTGGGAACTCTTCCGATCTGGGCTTGTCTTGAGACTGGAGCCACCCCTCGAACGAGATGCAAATGGCCGAATGGAAAGGAATGGTGTTGTTTTTGGCACGTCATCCCAGATTTCAGATAAATTTTTCGAAAGGAATCGTGCTCTCATTCGACAGAATCGACTTGATTTTTATCTGATATTTCGTGACGCGTCTAGAAATAAAAGAGAAACGGACTCCAAATCAGATTATAATTTGATTGGCATTCTTAGCTAGAAATGCATGAGATAAATGAGAAGTTTTAAATATGTTAGATTTATATTTTTTTAGTTTATATGTTAGCTATTCCGAGACTGATGGGATAACAACAAAAATGCGAATTTAGAAAATTTAGGGCTGAATTTAGTACATAGAAAAACATCGATCTGTAAAAATATGAGTACACATTCTTTTAAAATTATTTGTTACGAAGGATAATTAAAAAGTAGTAAATTAATAATATTATATTTAATGTTCTTGGCCAGATACACAGGAAATAAATTATTGATTTGATTTAAGCTGTAACTGGACTATTCCAAGACTGCTGGAACAACAATAAAAATTGGAATCAAGAAAAGTTCGATTGATTTTAAATAAATTGACTGAAATGATTTCTAAAAATAAATGAAATTTGTAAACATAATCGAATCAAGAAAACTTTAAGTACATAGAAAGTACATAGAAAAATACAAAAGTACTAAAGTAATCAAATTATATTTGAATTCTTAGCCAGAAAAGCAGGATAGGACTTGCTTGATTGATTTGTATTATGTAGCAGCTGACCTATTCCAAGGCTGAAACAAAAACAAAATAAAATCAAATTAAGAAAATAGGACTGAATTTCAGTACATAGATAGAACTCGAAGGTTTGTTAAAATGTAAGTAAATATTTATTATTAATCTATTTAATAAAGAAGAAGAAGAATACATAAGTACTAAATAAATAAAATTATATTTGATATTCTTGGACAGAAACACCGAAAATTAATTACCATTTTGAATTATTTCAAAGCTGTACTGTTCTGTGACTGATGGAACAACAATAAAAATTGGAATCAAGAAAAATTTAATTGATTTTAAATACGTAGACTGAAATGATTTGTAAAAATATTTAAAGATTTTGAAACATAAGAAAAAATTTCTATTGAATTTAAATATGTAAAATGAAATCGATGATTTGTAAAAAATATAAATAACGATTTATTTGCTATCTATTTAGCAGTTAAAAATAAGAATACAAAAGCATTAAATTAATCAAATGATGTTCGATGTTTTTGGCTAGAAATACAGAAAATAAAGAATTGATTTGAATTATGTTGCAGTTCAACTATTCCAAGATTGATGGAAAAACAAAAAATTCGAACGAATAAGATTTCGACTGAACTTAAATACATTGGAAAAAGTCTACAGTTTGTAAAAATATAAATTAAGATTTATTCTTAGTCTATTAAAAAAGAAAATATAAAATGATTAAATTAATCAAATTACATTTGACGTTCTTGGGAAGAAGCATAGGAAATAAATGCTTGATTTAAATCATGTTGCAGCTGGATTATTTGGAAACTGATGGCAATAAAAATTCAAATTAAGAAAATTTGGATCGAATTTATGCGCATTACGAGATATCAAGGGTTTATAAAATATAAGCAATGGCTTATTTTTAATATATTTAATAGTTCAGAGGAATAATACAAAAGTAGTAATAAGAATTATTTACTTTCTGTTTATTTATATTTTTTATATAAGAAAACGGTGATATAAGATCAAAAATTATTTTTCCAAAGTTTTATGCAACTGATATTTATACAAATGTGTTATACTTATCCAAATATTGCTATATATACTTTCTAATTTAATTATTTTTGCAATTAATTTCATATAAAGGATTAATAATGAAAAATATATAAATCTTTCCGCCTTTTACTAAATAGGCATGGTTGCCTTTGTCAAATATAAGAATTGAAAGCTACCGTGTTAGTAAGCAAATTCCTGGTTACCATTTGTAATTCAAAAATGATAATATGGCCAGTTAACGGCCTCATCGCCAAGAAGGCCCAGAGACGTACTTCCTGATGATGGTTCGACACATACAGCTTTTATTTTGTAATCTAAATTAAATAGATTTCAGAATCCATGTGATTATTCACGGTCTTTCGGAAAGTTCGCTCTGTGTTTAGGTTTGCAAGTTTAGATTTTGTTTAAGGATACATTTAGCAAACATTTACATTGTTTGATTAGACTCTACATTTGCTTACATTTAGAAACAAGATTTTAAATCAGCTAATGACGCGTTGAATAAACCTGCTTAAGTAATTAAAACCTACCAGAAAGGTTTCTCAAAACTTCCCTTCTGTCTGAACATCACCTCAACAATGAAGTTCCCGGTATGATGGTTGATTTTCATTGTCTTAGTATGAAATGGTTTGCGGTTGACAATACTCTAATAATGACGGGGAAAGGTGCCTCCTACAGGAAGAGTTGAAACGTGACCAATGATAGCCCTTAAATTTCAAACCATAGTTCTCTCCAATACTGAAGCGCTATTCTGGTCATATAGATTTGCCTATATGTTCTATGGAGGGGCGAATGGTCTTTCGTAGCCCAGAACTTTCTCTCGTATTCCTTGGTAGAGGAATAATCCTATTCTTCCGTAAAAATGTGAACTTTGGACAAGGCGTGAACGCCATGAGTACTCAGATATTCAATTTCAAAGTCTTGCAGGGGAGCATTTTGGGCTTTCTTATATAGTGAAGAAAAAACCGAGTGAAGACTTTGACTGCCTTTTTGTTGTCCAGTTGAGTCCAAAATTTTACAAATAGAATAATTTTAACAACATAAAAAATTAATAGAATAATTTTAACAACGGAATCACATACCAAATTTCTTTTTTGTCAGTTATTACGTACGTGAGTTCTCATGGAAACAATGTTGAAAGCACAAACGATTGATTTGGTACAAAATTTGATTCGCATTTCCCTTTCAGAAGCTAAAACTATGCACTAAATTTCGTCCATTCTTCATTACTGTACATTTTGAAATTATCATGTTCAAAAAGACAGTAGGATGGATAAAGGTTCGGCGAATAGATTTCGTTCAAAATCAGAAAAAAATAAAATTACAGATGTTGTGCTAAAGCTATTAGGCAAACTTTACCCGTTTTTTGCTCAAAGCATTTTTGAATAATCGTGTTCACTGACAGAAAAGCAATTTCGAACTCAGGAAAGTTTAAAATAAGAAGATTAATCAAAATCTCGAGATCATTTTTTTGACTTTAAACGATATTTATTCTCCTCGAATTTCTCGTATGGTACCAAAATAAGGAGCTTTTCTTATTTCACAATATAATGAAGAAAAACAACTATGCTTTTAAAAAATTTCAAGCTGTCGAATTTAAAATACTGAACATTTTGATGACTAAACCACACACAAAATATCATTTATCTATGTCATTGGGTTTTTGAGATATCGCATTCACAAATATAAAGACAGACAGGCGGATTTCTTTCAAAATTGATAAATATCTATACTTTTTATTTAAAGGCCATCTATCAAATTTCATCCGTCAAGCTTCTTGCATTTTTGAGTTATTATGTTCACAGGCTGACAGACATTGCACCGAAACCGAAAAAAATATATAAAAATGTCGTAAGAAAAGCTGAAAAAACTTTTGCAAAAACAATTTTTTACTTCTTTTTCTTTTTTTCTCTTTCTTTTTACACGAAGTATGGAGAAAGTGTTGTAATCATCTACAAATTCAATTTCGAGATTTTGACGAATCTAAACGTTTCAGATCTTCCTAAGTTAAAAAAAAAAGAAACATCTTTGGTATTAAGCTTGTTTGTCACAAAGATAGCTTAAAAAGGCTTTGAACTATATGGAAAAAAATTGAATCTTTATATAAAATATGTATATTTCTATCAAATTTGGATCAAAATCCAAACAGAGAAAGACCGTTAGTCGGGCTATTTGAATATAAGTTAACAGGATAATTAATAAATAAAGTTAGATGGATAAAATTAAGTTACAGATTTAAGTTCTAGGGTATAGACAACTATCCAATTTTGAGCCAAATCCAACAAGAAATCGACTGTCTATTGTTTTATACTTTCACAAACATGTAAACGCGGTAACTCAAGAACAAAAGGATTTAAATACATTAAATTTGATGATTTCGTGAGTGCAATTGAAGAACTGTATCAAATTTTTGTATTAATTGGTTGGGAGATACTCATCTAAAACTGAAAAACTCAGCAATTTTCAGATATTATTAACCACCAGGGATTAATTGGCAAAAAACCTCGCCAAAAATCACGCAAAAGTAAAGATGCTAAATTTACGCCAAAGATTAGTATTTTTAACTATCGTACTCATATTCCAAGCAAGGCGTTTTCTGACCCTATCTAAAATTAATCGGCAAAAAAACTCGCCAAGGAGATTTAGCATTTTCACACAATAGTGAAAATGCTAAATTAACGCAAAAGTTTAGTATTCCCTGATTATTGAAATTCTATACCATGAAAGGAGTTCTCTGCCTTACCCTAAGTCACAAATTAATTGCCAAAGATCACACAATGGTAAAAATGTTAATTTTACACCAAAATTGTTATAAATTATTGTATTCCTATGCCTTGAAAGGCGTCCATTGCCTTACCTTGAGTCCAAAACTAATCGCCGAAAAACTCGCCTAAGGTTGCAAAATGGTAAAATTACTAAATTTACGCCAAAGGCGAGCACTTCTTAATTATTGTACACTTATGCCCTGAAAGGCAATCTCTGCATTACACTGAGACCAAAATTAATCGCCAAAAGTCACACAAAGATAAAATTACTAAATTTGCACCTAAAGACAGTATTTCTTAATTATTGTACGCCTATGCCCTGAAAAGAATTATCTGCCTTACCCTAATTCCAAAATTTCTTGCGGAAGGGCGGCAGTAATAACATCTTTATTAGGGAACATGCAAGAAAGTTTTGAGGAAAAGCCTCCCGCAGGTTTCGGAACAGAAGAAGTTCAAGCTTTTGTTTTTTTTCTTTCAATGATCAAATTACAGTGACCCGATGATTTGTGCAAACAATCATTGCAGGGTTCAAGACGGCTTGCTGAGAGATGTGAGCGATGAAGACAATGATGAATTTGGTCATCAAGAACTCATACGTTTGTTTTAGTTTCGAGGTAGCTAGATATTACAAAAGTTACAAAAACACACTTTTGTAAGGTTAAAAATTGCTGTGATAGTTCAATTACCGAAAAGTGCAGAATTTTGTAGAAAAATATCTTGTTTTTGATGAAAACTGTTTAAAGTCTTGTGAAAGGTGAACTAATAAAAGACACTGAAGAAATAAAAAGATTTGTATTAGCATTCATGTATTTCATTCCTGATCAAGATAGCATCTGAAGTCCTATTTATGTAGTAAATAATGTAAAATTTATGTAATAAGTAATGTAAATTGAATAAATAAGAGAAAAATTGTAATAAACAGTGCAATTTTATGTAATAAATAATGCAAATTTTATGTAATAAATAAATTGTAATAAACTTTTTTTCAAAAAAAATATCCAATAAATATTTAATTTTATTTTTTAAAGTAATTTTTGTAATAAATAAAAAATGTATTGAATAATGTACATTTATGTAATAAATAAAAAATATGTAATAAATTATTAGTTTTATTTTTCAAAAAAATTTTTACGACAACCTTTTAATATTATTTTAAAGTCTTGTGAAAGGTGAAATAATAAAAGACACTGAAGAAATAAAAAGATTTGTATCAGCTTTCATATATTTCATTCCTGATAAAGATAGCATCTGAAGTCCTATTTATGTAATATATATACTTTTATGTAATGAATTTTTAATTTAATTTTTTAAACTTTTATGATAGATTTTTAATTTTACTTTATTAAAAGTATTTTTATACAATAATTAATAACGAGAGTTCAATTTAACATTACCGCCCTAAGCATGGTAATGTTTTACGATTGATTCATCTATCCTTATTTTATCTACAGTATTTTCTCACAAATACAGCAATCATTACGCACGTACGCTCCCACACTCAAAATAATTGTCACTATTGGTTCGCCGAAGACAAGTATAAATCTAATAGCCAAAACAATAAAAATATGATAAAACAGACAAATATTTAAAAAAAATATTAAAACTAGTGAAAATTGTGCAAAAATTAAAAATATCTATGTTAAAAATTAGTTAAATTAGAGAACAATTGCACTAAAATAAGATGCATATCACCGAAAAGTTTTTCATTTAAATTTCAAAATAGTGTAAAAATGTTTATTGTAGAATAATATGCTTCAAAAATATCGAGAAAAAACGTTTTAAGTTCGATTGATTTTTAATTAAAATTTCAATTTCAATTTAAAAAGTAAGAACTGTTTCTTATTGTGTATTTACTTCCCAAAAAATAACTAGATGCCGAATTTAACATCTCTATGCTCAGTTATCTAAACTGCAGAACGTTTTGAAAGGATTTTTTTCGTGATCAATGTCGCAATTTATAGACAATGAACTGCGACATTTACTCTCTGTAACGATGTCCTTGCGAATCTATAAACTTTACCAAGACAAAATGAGTAATTGTTTTAAATTAAATGCTCTAATTCTATCTTTAATTGTAATTGGTTTGATTGCTGCTGCTGTTCACTTTAAGGATATACAAAACTTCTCGTACTTTTATTTAACCTTTGAAAAAAAAAAAAAAAAAAAAAAAAAAAAAAAAAACCTTAAACCAACCGCAAGCGGTTAAACGATTCTTTTCCAATGGCTGTTCTAATGCGTCAGTGAAATGCAAATGCGTTAAGGATTAAATTTATTTTTTCTATGCTCAAAAAGAAATTTGATCGTTTCAGGTATCAAGGATTTCAGATATAAGGCATTGATAGAATTCTACGAATACTATATTTCGTTTTTTAAACATGTATTAATATATATATATATATATATATATATATATATATATAT